>WEKW01018167.1:76687-142012 GCA_013389905.1 Sula dactylatra | reverse complement strand
AGGTGGGCGGGGGGGTCTCCGCTGGCTGCTGCCACGGCGGGCGAATGGGAAACACTCGCTCTGGGGCAGCTGGTGCTCGGGGCCCAGGCACGCTTGAGGCTGGCCTTCGCTTTGTCACCCATCAGATTGTTTTTTCCCCACTCTGAAGCGTGAGGAGCTACGTGTGCCAGCGATCGCAACTAAGCGGTGCTGCTGCTTTTCGTCTCCTGAAGCTTTTCAGACCTCACGTTTCTTTGACGGTGTAGTAAGAAGTAAGTCCAGTCAAAAGGACTTAAAACTGCAAAGGTAAAGAAAATCCCCACATCGTTTGCAGATAATGTGCTTATCTGTGCAGGAGCTGCCTGAAGCCAGTGGATGAAGATCATGTTTGTGTATAAATGATTACCATACGCTTCTTTTGAAGAAGTAAGCCCTCAGGTAAGTTCGTTGTTAAGTATTTATAAAGCTGTTGTTGACTCTCTGCATTTTGTGTTGTTGAGTGGCGATAAATTGTTTTCCAAGTGTATCTTGTGTCCTTTCTCTTGTATCCTGGCCTATAGAATTGTTCTCATATGTTATCTGTAAACAAGAAAATGAAAACAACTAAGACTGGAAAGGGGAGTTAAACACAATAATAACACATTGATTTTTTTTTTTTGCTCTTAAAATTTATTTGCCCACATTAGGTTGCGGGCTTTGCTGGAATGATCCGAATATCGATGTATTTTCTTATTGCAGTCCCATTGAGAAGTAACTTTGGCTTTGCTTAGGCTGTATTTTTTGTGTGCTTCTTTCTATGCTGTTGGTACTCTCCTTCCATATTAACATGTTGGATGCAGGTAGTCAGTTCAGAAGTAATGTAAGGAATTACCCTTGCCTGTGCATTTTGTCCACTCTGCTCCTAGTTCCCCAGATGTTTGCTGCAATGATTCTTTGTTTCCTTAAATTTACATTTTGGTAGGTTATAAAAATGTTCAGTGCAAGCCAGTCCTCCAAAGCCCAGTTCCTCGACAAAGCACGCCAGGCTCGGGAGGAGCGGAAGGAGCTGAAGGAGAGGGAGCGTGCCGCCGTCCAGATCCAGGCTTTGATCAGGAGGTTTCTCTGTCGATGCCGCCTGCAGAAGGAAATAAGGTGTGTGAAATCCTAGCTTCCGTGCTTTGCTCTTATCTGGAGCGTGCTTGATTTTTAACTACTGATGCTCATTTTTGCTGCTCTCCTAGGAGAGAAGTGGAGGAGTTCTTTGGGGCAAATGAACCTGGCTCAAGTAAAAGAAGTGCTCTTTCTATCTTCAGAATTGCTAGGAAACTGCTATTTGTATTTAATCATAAAGAGGACAAAGAGGTAAGGTTGCTAGTCTGACATGGGTTTCTTCTTTTGAGTACCTATTTTAACAAGTTAAATAAGTTTAGTTATGTAGTGATCCTGTAGTTTCCTGCAATATATTTTGGCTTCAGAAATGTGATCTCTGTCTCCTAGTCCTTCTTGGAGAGATCTGGCTGTAGGAGTGAAACAGAAGAACCCCTGAATTTTTTAGTAGCAGTTCTGTATTCAGGGCATAGTTTAACAAATGTTTTTCCTGGTGACCATGCCAGCTTCAGTAACTGAGCAGTGTGTTATGATTTTGTCAGCTGCATCAGTTTCCCAGGCAGGTACATTGTGGCAAACTCACAAAGAGCTGTCCTGGCAGAGTATAGTGTGCAGGCTGTTTGTATTGCAACTGCTTCTCTGACCATGCCCTGAGTTTGTGGTTTCAGAGTGAAGCCCTTTGCTGTAGTGCCTATAAAATGATGATGTTTGCCCCAGGAAACTGTAAGGGCTAATTATATAAGGAAAACAATTGAAAAAATGAAAGGCTGTATTTAAATTGCAGCAGCAGTGGGTGACTTTTTTTTAATCTCTGTCCCATTGAACTCCTCTTCTGTTGATGATGGTGCAAGTACTGCCAATGCAGTTTTCTGTATTTACAGCGTCAAAAAAAAGTGTGTACGTTACATACAAATTTTTTAAATGCCTGGTATCCATTTGAAGTTCTGCATTACAGCAATTGGGTGCGTTGCTGAAATATGTCTGTTCTGCTTCCTCTTCTCCTTCCTCTTCCAGCAGCAAGTCAGTCCCTTGCTAGACCAAGGTCCAGGCTGTACTTCTTTCCACTCTGTTTCTAGACACTGCTCTCAGTTAGGATAGCCACAGCAGCCAATTCTGTAGCTCAGAATGGCTTTATAACTTGCAAGCACATGACAAATACAGCTGAACTGAAATAATAATTAAAGAGTTCTGGATGTGATCACCAGGTTCTGCCGAGAGCAATGGTGGCTGGGGGTTTGGAACACACTGCTGTGCTCATTAGCATTAAGCTCTTCTAGCTGAACCCCAACAGGAAGATGATTTTCCTGGCTTCAGCTGAGAAATTCCTCCTGTTGATGAGTACTGTGTTCAAGGACGGAACTCTTCTGCATAGCTGTAGCATGATGTGTGGATACGCCCTCGGGGAAGGAGCCATCAGCCCTGCCTGTAGGGAATATGTTTGGAACATTTGTTGTTTTGTTGCGGAGGTATCTTGCTCCCTCTGCTGAGATGTTCCTAGTGGTTTTCCAGAAAGCCCTTCCTGTAGTTAGAACTAATGCCACCTTTTCTTTTCCCCCCCCTCCAGAGATTTGAAAAGCTGTGCCGTTGTATTCTTAATAGTATGGATGTTGAGAATGAGCCCAAGGTCAGCAGGATTTTTTTTTTTATTTTGGGTGTGGGAGGATTGTTTGTTTGTTTAAATTCTATGTGTGGGGATTTAGGTTGGTGATATTTGGATTTTTAGCTTTCAGAAGCCCCTGACCACTGCTGAGATTCCATGGTGAAAGTTCGGATAAGTTCTGTAGGATTCCACTGATATTTTTACTCTGTATACAGCTATAGGAATTAAAGGGCAATTTCTTTCTGTGGTGGGTGATATGCTTTGACCAGTGAATTCTGGGGAGAGAAATAACTTGCTTCCACTGCTGGGTTGAGTAGGGCGCTGAGGAGGTCCTTTTGTTACGAGCTTCCTGGTAATGTATTCTGCCAGTCTGTAGCACAAATACTAATCACTGCTCCCGTTTGTATCCTGCCTTTCTCAGGTGTGGTACGTGTCACTGGCACTCTCCAAGGATCTTACGCTCTTATGGATCAAACAGATCAAAGACATTTTGTGGTTTTGCTGTGAATTTCTGAAGCAGCTTAAGGTAAGAAACATATTCTTTGTGTTTTGTCTCCATGCATTTAACAGTTCTGTAGTTTGGCACAAAGCTAATTTGATTTATTAACATTGGTGTTTGTTATCGCAGCCTGACATCTTACAAGACTCCAGACTGGTCAATTTGCACCTCACAATGCTTGTCACCTTCACAGACACTTCTACATGGAAAATCCTTCGGGGGAAAGGTTGGTGCATCCAACTCAATACTTAAGGCCACGGATCTGGGATTTGCTATTAAAATCTACTGAATGCTCTTTCTGCACCTTGTCTTCTCCTCATGCTTACCACAAAGATTCGTTATTCTTCTTTGCTTTCACAAAGCATAGAATGGGCAGCGAGGATTCCCTTGAGATTAGATAGGCTATTTCCCTTGGAACAGCAACAGTTACAATGTTTTTATAATGCTCCAAAATCTCACACACAAGAAATGTTCAGAGGATAATGGAATATGGTTTTAGCTCTGGGTTTTTGTGGGAAATATGCATAGAAAAGGTAGACAAGTATCGTGAGGAAGTATGACTCTTATTCCTTAAACAAGTCTTGTTGTGAAATGCTGCTAAAATGGTGGTTTTGCATGTAAGGGCAAGGACTTTGTGCGAGAAGGGCTTATGAATTGACAAACTGTTTTATAGTTTGTAAGGAAGTAAAGAGTGGAGCTGTGATGCTGATTTAGTAACATCAGTGTTTTAACCCGGAAGGTGAAAGCCTGAGGCCTGCCATGAATCACATCTGTGCAAACATCATGGGACATCTAAATCAGAAGGGATTTTATTCTGTGCTGCAGGTCAGTCTCGGGCTGATACTGTTATGTCTTCTCTTTATTCAAAACAAGCCCCTGCACTGTGGTCCTTGTTCTGAGAAAGCTTTTATGATCTCTGTGATGGTGTGTCAGGGAGAAACTGAGTGTGGAGCATTGGTGATTTCTATGTGGTCATATTTTTCTTCAAAGCACTTGGACCAACTACACCATCTCCTTCCTTTCTGTCCCTGTTGCTTAGTCATCTCATGAGGTGTACAGAAAGGACTCTTGAATATTTTTCCCAACTGCTGCTGCCATTTCGTGTGTATTTCATTTGTTTACTATTCTGTAAGAGAAAGGAACTGATGTAATTTTTCTTAACCTTTTAAATATTACCAGGCAGCTATGAGCCTTGCCTGTTAATTTTAAAGGGCCTGGGAACCGTGAGTAGAGGTCCTAGAGAAATAAGTACTGTGGAGTGTCTGATTTGATTGCAGTTTCTCTGTTGTACCATTATTAACCTGAAGCCCTTCTAGTTCTGCTAAATGACTTGTAGTAACTGTTTTTTAGGTTGCTTTGGTGGTGGTGTTTTTTTCCTGCTCTGAAAATAAACATAATAATCTTTTTCTCAGTACTGGAGGGAGTTTTGGTTTTAGGTTTGTTTTTTGTTCATTTTTTTTTTTTATTCCAGATTTTGCTAACTAATGGCTTGGCAAGATCCAGACCTTCCTTGTCCAAAGGCTCTTTAACTGCCATCTTCTCTCTTGCATTGCGGTAAGACAGCCAGCACTGCTTGGGATGATATGCAGCCAAAGTTGTGTTTATTGTGTTTTTTGAAGACTTTTCTTTTTGCCATTGAGAATATCACCCTGATGAAAGAAGCTGCTTTAGGCAAGTAGCTCACTTTTCTGTCATCCTTTTTCAGGTCAGAATGCTCCTAAGCCAGTAATTAGTGATAGTATGAGCCTAGACTTCGGAGGGCAGTTCCAGTTCAGAGTACAGGATCTGTATGTTTTTCTGTTAAACCATCAGAAGGGGTTGAAGTTCTCTAGATAATTATGATTGTGCCTCTTCAGGATGAACTGCTGATGCAGATGTACCTGTTACTCCATTTGCAGGGGCAAAGTTTGTCCTTGAAACAAGAACTGGTTGCAGGCGTTTCAGTCTGGTTTTGTTTGTGGGGTTTTTTTTTTTTTTGGCTTTTTTTTTTTAAAGAAAAATATGCTGTTAATCTGACCTCATGTCTCTTCATTTTGGAAATTTGCAACATTTCATTTTGGAAATCGGTAGCAAGCATTTTTTTGGTTAATTGTGTGCCACTTCCCTTCTATAGCTGTCACTGATGGGATGATGAGGTTGTAATTTCAGTAGAGTAGCAGTGAATGTCCTCGAATATGTCACTTAACTTATTCCTAAGGAAAACCACTATTTAATTACTGACTTCATGGTAGTGAGGAGGGAAGGGGAACTTAGGAGATGAACCACACATCCATACCACCCAGAGCACTGTAAGTGTTGTGCTATGTAAAAATACATTATGCTGTGAACTGTTTGGCTTATATTCCTTTGAGTCATGAGATATTTTGTGAACTTGCTGTGATAACAAAAGTGTAAGTGAATATTCTCTTTCCAGTGATGCTTCTTGATGAGGGTAGAATCAGCAGCCAGTTCTGAACAGCTTGGTTAAAGACTGTGTCCTACTTTGCTGGGTCAGGTTACTTGCACTGAAGTATTTTTCTTTCTGTAGCCCTGTGGTTGCTGCACAGTTTTCAGATAATCTGTTGAGGTCATTTCTGATCCATATCATGTCTGTGCCTGCTATAATGACTCATCTTGCTACTCTAACACCTGAGGTAAGTGGGTGATGTAATAGTATCAAAAATCCAGTGAATATCACATAAGGCCACTTGTTATTCCATTTTATCAGCTCTTGGAACAGAGCATTGGCATTTGTATTGTCCCCCTATACTCAGCACTGGTGAGGCCGCACCTTGACTCCTGTGTTCAGTTTTGGGCCCCTCACTACAAGAACATCATTGAGATGCTGGAGCGTGTCCAGAGAAGGGCAACGAAGCTGGGGAAGGGTCTGGAGAAAAAGTCTGATGAGGAGCAGCTGAGGGAGCTGGGGGTGTTTAGTCTGGTGAAGAGGAGGCTGAGGGGAGACCTCTACAACTACCTGAAAGGAGGTTGTAGTGAGGTGGGGTTGGTCTCTTCTCCCAAGTTACTAGCGATAGGGTGCAAGTAAATGGCCTCAGGCTGCGTCAGGGGAGGTTTAGACTGGGTATTAGGGAAGATTTCTTTATTGAAAGGGTGGCCAGGCGCTGGAACAGGCTGCCCAGAGAGGTGGTGGAGTCGCCATCCCTGGAGGCATTCAAAAAATGTATAGACGTGGCACTTCAGGACATGGTTTAGGAGCCCTGGGCGTGTTGGGTTGATGGTTGGACTTGATGATCCTAGAGGTCTTTTCCAACCTTAATGATTCGATGATTCTATGATTTCTTTCTTTGCCAGTTCCAACTCTCTGTTGTGGAAGCGCTTGATCTTTACACCCTCCAGATACTCTGGGTTTCTAATACCACAGAAGCTATTAACACCAGTATGACAATGGGCTGAACTGCCCGAAAATAAATAAATAAATAAAATAAAGGCATATGTGACACACAACTTGAGTTTTTGCATGTCCTTATTCTTCCATTTCTCTATCCATAGACAAAGCCATAGCAAAAATCAGTCCATTGCATGGCAAAGGATCTGTGATGATAACTAGTAGGCTATTCGCTAAACTAATTTAATTTGACTGCTCCTCTGTGTAGCTTGGTGCAGACAGGCAAGTTTTGTGCCAAATGGGCATTCTGTGCTCTTGCAGACAGACAGTTGCGAAGGTTTGTGTACAACTAGAACGTGGCCTATTCACCTGCAAGGTTTTTTTATTTCCTAGACCAGCTTCATGTCAAACATTTACTCTCTTCAGTGCAACACTCTCAACTTGCTGCTTTTTTTTGGAAAGAAAAGACAATCCGAATTGCTAATGGCAGATCAGGTGTGGTTGTTCTGCATGGCGCTTCTCAGCCTCACTGGCAGTTAAATTCTGTCTTTCAGCGTCTGGCAGTGATAGAATCTCATGATCTTTTCCGCAAATTCATCCTATTTTTAAGTCGTGAAGTACAATGCCGAGATGTCTGCGTGTGCCTAGAAGGAAGTCACACTCTTTGTTTGTTGGGTAAGCCCCTGTAGCACTTTTTTTTGTTGTTGTTGCTGTGCTTGGAAGAATGTCTTGAGTCAAATATTCATTCTCCATGTACCAGAGCTGTCTTCAGCTCATCACTTTTTATCCTTATGTAGATGATTTCTAAATAATAATTAAGATCTATTTGGGGACATTGCAAACATAGTTTAAGGCCCTTGCAAATGGAGGAAGGATCAGAGACTTCTTGTATATGTGTCACCATAACTAAATTGGGAAGTATTATCTCTGCTAGCTTTTCACTTGGGCTCTGAAAAAGTCTTGCAGTGTGGCAGACTTGAATCTAACTTCCCTAAAAGAATGTGCTACTGAAATATTTCAGTTCACATTTCTGTAAAAGTAACAAGAGGAACAGCTGGAACTTAGGAATAGCTATAGATCATCTGTAGCTTACAGTACTTTGTAGAAGGTGTTGGTGGGATACAGATGAGAAAGCAGCGAAAGTGACATGCCACCTTAGTTGTTGACGTGTGCTGGAAATGGCTTGCTAGTCATTCTTCACAGAAATCCTCTCCTGGACTTGAAAAGGGGTGTGAGCTCATTTCGTTTGTTATGTCTGTAACCACTGTCCCATGGCATCTGTTCCTTTTTTAAGTCTTGCTGTGCTGGTCATTCCCCCAGGTAATCTTGTGTACTTGGGCTCCTTGAATGATAAAGTTCTTGAGGAGGAGACAGCTCATTTTGTGGGTGTGCTCATTCACATGCTCTCCTACTGCCAGAAGTACGTCTCACAGAAGAAATCCAACCTTACCCACTGGCATCCTGTTCTGGGGTGGTTTTCACAGACTGTGGATTATGGGTGAGTGAGGAAGACCTTATGGTGATAGGTGGTTAAGCCTCTCTTTATTTCCACACACACACACACACTTTTTTTTTTTAATGCTGCAATGTTTGAGATGAACAGTGTGACCCTATTCAGAATAACTTCTCAGATATTTCAGGTTGTATCTGCACAATATAAACTGCTGCATTCGTACACAGACTATTACATGAGGAAATTAACTTAGTATAGTTAGACTGGTAAACAGTGGCCGTACAGGTACACTCGATACAGGACCTGTATATGAGCTCTTCTTATGAGGACCATCTGTAGGGTGGGTGCATACTCCATTTTGACTGTGAGCTCAGTGTATCACAGTATCACTCACTGCCTGGTGTTTTATTCCAGCCTACCTTCTAACATGTCTCTCTGACATGTCTTTCAGATTGAATGAGTCCATGCCTCTGCTGACAAAGCAACTGCAGCATCTCTGGGGAGTCCATATGATCCGCATCCTCTTCAGTGATGTGCTCAGCAAGAAATTGCTGGAGAATCAGGAAATATCTCAGCTGCCAACACAGCCAGTTTCCCCTCAGAACAGCCTTCCTATGAAGAGTCAGTTCTGGAGGGTTGCTTTTTGTGTGTGTGTGTGTGTACATGTGTCTTTCTCTGTCGCAGATTCACAGGGCTTTGACTTTTCCACTTATGCTAAAAGCTTTGAGTAATTACTTGCAGCAGCTGCTCAGATGAGGATGTGGTCTCTCCTATTTGTAATTCCTGCTCAGAACGCCTCTGTGACCTGAGACAAGTCTCTTACTTTGCTGCTGTGAAAATACTTGCTTATTTTAGCAGGTTTTTTCATTGTTTCTCAAGTAGCTGAAGTGCTTACTGCATAACTTAGTATTTCCCAAGGCAAGATGCAAGGCCAGCTTCCCAGGTGAAAAGCAAGGTGAAGCTGTCTCATGGACCTGTGATGCATGGTGATTCTGCAGAAGAGTATTTGGAATAAGACAGCTGTAATCTAGCTATTTTCTAGCTGCTGCCCATAGCACAAGATCCTGTGGTCACTAGTTACTGCAGTTCTGGTAAGGTTTTAAGCTCTAGAGTAATGCCCCCACTGAAATATTCTTCTGTGTTGCTAGCAGCCGTACAGTGTTCTGCCAGAAAAGTCCACCAAAACCTACTGTCTGTGGAGTGATTTAGTCTGCTTTAAAATCCTCTTTATCTCATGGCTGCCAAGTGGCTGAGAATAAGAAATGGATTGGAATAGCACTTCTGTCTCCTGAGCCAACATCTCTTGCGCTTCTCTGTCACCAGATCTTTTCAAGAGAGCTTTCCAGAAGTCTGCATCTGTCCGCAACATTCTCAAGCCTGTTGGAGGCAAGCGAGTAGACTCAGCAGAAGTGCAGAAGGTGTGCAGTATCTGTGTCTTGTACCAAACCACGCTCACAACGCTAACGCAGATCCGTCTGCAGATCCTCACAGGTCAGGGCACATCTGTGCTTTTCAACTCACTTAAAATGTGGAGAAAAAATAGATTTTTCTTATTAAATTCTGTTGACTTGTTGGTAGTTTTATTACTGACAACAGTTTATTGACTGTCTGGGTGGAAGGCTTGTTCCATCCTGAATCATACATCTGATCAATAACATTCATCACTTCTTTATCAAGTATTAACTTTCTAGAATACAAATTGAAGCAAGTTTTCCTGTAATGAAACCTTGCTTACTCCATATCAAACTTGAGACTGAGTCAGTGTTTTTGAGAAGCCTGGCAATATCAATCTTTGTGGTGCAAACACTGAATGCTTTCATACATCTTACGAACAAATTACCTGCTTAGGAATGGATGGAGGAGGAGATAAGCACTGTTTTGGTCTAGTGGCTAGAGCAGGGGAATGAGTCCTGAGCCTTGGATGCTTTGTTTGTGACTATAGTGCTGACCACTGGTACAGCCCCATTCTTTGTCTTCTCATCTCTAAGATGGCTGTAATGGTGATTGGATCACAGGAACTAATTCTTTTCTAAAGCTGCAAAATAATTAGTGGAAAAGGGCTTCAAGTGTGCAAACGAGTAATTCCTCGTTAAAAGCTTTTTTTCTGCTTTGCTGGTGATTGTACATCTCCTGTTAATGCAGACAGGCTTGGGAGCCAAATGTGATGCTTATGTTCCCTTCAGGTAAAGTGTTGCTTTGCAAAAGGATCTTTCAGCTCCAAGTCACATCAGTCTCTGAGCCTGTGTGAACAAGCAGGCAGAACAAGCTTTACTGAGTGAGCTTTATATTTTTCCATTGCTAGGCCTCACTTACCTGGATGATCTGTTGCCCAAATTATGGGCTTTTATCTGCGAGCTGGGACCACAGGGTGGGCTAAAACTCTTCTTGGAGTGCTTGAATAATGACACGGAGGAATCCAAGAGGCTGCTGGCCATGTTGATGCTCTTCTGTGACTGTTCCCGCCACCTTATCACGTAGGTAGCAAGAAGAGGGTGCTCTCTAGATTTGCGAAGCTGTTCCTTAAGTTTCAAGAGAAATAGTTAAGGTATTGCTGCCTTTGCGCAAAGATAACTAGGCAGAGTAAAGCAGCAAGCTTTTCAGATAGAGTACTGAGAAATAAAGGACTTCAGAAGGGCTTTCCCCCTGAGCCATGTGCTGCCTCAGGAATATAATGCTGGCTGAACTGGTAACAAAATATTACAGCACTGGCTAGGGAGGGGGAAGAAACATTTTTTGTACTGCTTATGTGCAACAATTGTGTCAGTCCAAAGCAAACACTTGCATAAGCTTTGAGGAACAATGTTATAATACTGCTGCAAGAAAGCTCCCCAGCTTATGTGCTTCTGTTTACAACCCCTTTGCTGTCTCGTTCATAAATTTGCACAACACAAAGTATGGGAGGGGGGTGGAAAATTGCCTTTGCCAGTCAGTAAAGACAGTTTTCTTAGCTTGAATGATGAAAAAGTTTTTTTGAGGATAAGTGCATAGGTCCTTTTAACTAAGAAATACTGACTTTGCTTGTATCTCGGACCTTTCACACTGTCTTCTGTTAGGCTCAGATATCGATCAAAATCAATAAATAAGGCTTAGTTGTTTATGACTTTAGGTCCTCGTGGGTGTCATTTGTCATAGAAATAAGAGCTGCCGTTAAAGAATAACGTGCCTTTATGAAAATTTCAAAAGGGAATTAAATTTAACTTGTGCGTTTGCATTTGTTTTCTCTGATAGGATTCTTGATGACATAGAAGTCTATGAAGAGCAGATTTCATTCAAACTGGAAGAGCTTGTTACCATCTCATCCTTTCTGAATTCCTTTGTATTTAAGATGATCTGGGATGGAATTGTAGGTAAGTGCTTTTAGTAGCTTGAGTTGAGGTTACTGTTAGAACAGCAAAAGGCATTAATTTGGGAATTTGAAGTTTCTGCTAATCAGTACTTTGCACAAAAAACCATACTACATTGTGTGGCATGAGAATACGTCCCAGTCTTTTGGTGCCCAGATGCCTCTATTATGCTTGGCACCAAATGCAGTGCAGTTTATTTCCAATAAGAATTTGTGTAACAGACGTGATGGGCATGTTGTTTTTTGCCAGAGATTAAGTTTAGCGTGACTGGGCATGTATTGGACAAGAGTGTAATATAGTGCTTTGACAAAGCAGAGCAGGCTTGCTGGGGTCTCTGTAGATATCTAGTGTTGATCTGTATGGTGATACGATTTGGGTACAGCTCAATTCTGTCAGTTAGATGAAATAGTCCATTTCTGTTGTGATGGCTCAGTTGGAGCTGATTGAGATGGCTTTGTGGCTAAGAGGTTTTTCACTTTGATCAAAGAAGAGACTGTCTTCTGGGGGGCTCAAAATCTCTCCTTTCCCTCTGAAGGCAGTGGCAATTAGGAGAAATACACCTGTCCTATTAGTGTGGGGCAGATGATCAACATGTTGCTCTTGGACACTCCTGTTACCTAGGGTGCCTGGACATTGCTGCTTTGTTCCTTTTGTTCAGAAAATGCCAGAGGGGAGACCCTGGAGCTGTTTCATTCTGTCCATGGCTGGCTCATGGTCTTGTATGAAAGGGACTGCCGCAGGCGTTTTGCTCCTGAGGATCACTGGTTGCGCAAGTAAGTGTTCAGCTCAAGGCAAGGATCCTGCACAGCTGTGTGCTTTCCCCAGTGCACCAGCTCCCCTGTGGGTGGCTGTTTCGGGATCCCTTACTTTAAATTGAGTGCCTCTCATTCTACCTGTGAGATCAAGGTCAGAACTGCTGCCTGTGTTTACATTTAAGGACATCCCTCCTATTGTGCTTTTCTTCTGTGGTATAAGGATTATCTGATGCTCGTGGAGGGTGATGCTGTGAAAACTGACTCAGCATCTAACAGCTTGAGTGTCTCTGGCCTTCTTAGATGTGTACACCTGAGCACTTAAGTCATCTTTGAAATCATTACAGGTTTCCTCTCTCTCCTACCCCCAGCTGTTTACCACACCTGGGCATTTCTCAGGGATCTCTGAACCTCTGCCTTTCTTTGTAAGGGACCTCAAGCCTAGCGTGCTCTTCCAGGAGCTGGAGAAGGACAAGAAACGAGCCCAGCTGCTTCTGCAGTACATCCCGCACGTCATTCCCCACAAGAATGTGAGTGGGACAGGGCAGAGGATGGAGGCTGAAAAGCCAGTGCCCTGGGCGGCCTGGGATGGAAGGGACATGTGTCTTGAGCATTTTGTGACATGGAGCTTGCAATTGAAATGCCAGTTAAAAGTCTTCTCCTTCCCCGCACTATCCCCAGTATATTTCCTCTAAACTGTCTTGACTTCTCTCATTGGGAGAGAGCTTATTTGTGTTAGCAGCTGCATAGAGTCAGCCAGCAGTGCATGATGTGGTGTTGGAGAAAGTCTTTATGCAGAAAGCAGAGTGCCTTTTTGCAGGTAGCAAATCTGCAGAGATGACAGACTTTTACATGGTGATAGGAAAGGAGCTTTTGTTTTCAGTGTTGTCAGTACCCTGTCCCTCCCAAAGCAGAGCTTCAGGGATTTTTCTGCCCCACTGGGGAATAAGGAGGCAGATCTCACTATTTCTAGTGAGTAGGTGATAGTGGCATCATTGGGCCTAGGTGGGAACAGGACAACCAAGAGCTAGTTTTGGGCATGCATCAGGAGCGTCTGAAAGCCCTGCTGCACTGGAGAATAAGGATCCTTGTGGATGAAGACTTACATTTGTTTTCTTTTTAAGAGGGTGCTGCTTTTCCGAAATATGGTTACAAAGGAGAAAGAGAAGCTTGGGCTGGTTGAAACGAGCTCTGCATCACCTCATGTCACACACATCACTATCCGCCGCTCACGTATGCTGGAGGTGAGTGACTTGGCTTGCAGAAGCCAACCAACAAGCCAGTAACTTGACCTGACAAGAACGGGTTGTGTATATGTTTTTATCTTTTCTGTGGCTGCTGAGGGATCCAGTGCCAGTTCTGTCTGCTTTTGTATGAAGTGATGTTTCAGGAAAATGCTGGACCTTAGTTCAGTTCAGACTGCTACAAACCCAGAGTTTTGACTAGGAAAAATGCTGGCCTTTTTGAACACAAAATCCAATGACAAATGCAGATTTCTGTGGTGTATCTGTCTCCTGTCTCTGCTGCATATCTGCATGGGTGTTGCACATGTCTCCCTGTATGATTGTCCTCTGGCCCTTGTGGTCTGTGTAGGATGGATATGAACAGCTACGGCAGCTTTCCCAGAATGCCATGAAGGGAGTGATCAGGGTGAAGTTTGTGAATGATCTGGGTGTCGATGAGGCTGGTATTGATCAAGATGGTGTCTTCAAAGAGTTTCTGGAAGAGATAATAAAGAAGGTGTTTGACCCCGCACTCAACTTGTTCAAGGTATGACACAGGGCTGCAGATGCTGACCACGATGACCCACTGCAGAGAGAAACAGGCTGTCTCACTATACTGTTTTCTCTGTTTGTGTGCAGACAACCAGTGGTGATGAGAGGCTGTATCCATCCCCAACATCCTACATTCATGAGAACTACCTGCAGCTCTTTGAGTTTGTGGGGAAGATGCTTGGGAAGGCTGTATATGAGGTGAGCCAAAAGTACCATATTAGGGTGTTGTCACTGTTGGTATAGCACTGTTCAGAAGCATTTCTGTAATGGTGCCCCTTGCCTTTGAGAGCATCTGTCACATGCTTGTGGAGGTGTTACTGAAGAGGTGAGTTTGAAAAAATGACTTGGATAAAGATACTGATGGTGGAGCAGGCTGGCACTTTTTCGGGCATGTATTAAAAATAATTTTGGAGGTAAAACCTGGGACATACCTTGATTAATTTTCTTGGTGCTGGGGATACTAGCTGGAATAGTCTGTTATTTTGGTGTTAGACCTTACAAGCATCCATTTGTTGATCCCTTACTTAAAGGGACATGTGACAAAAAGAAGGATGGGATGACAAAATGTAAGGCAGTTCTTTTAAAGGAAACATGGAGTTCCCCTGTTGCCTTTTTGCACCTGCTCTGCTAACTGATGGATTTTAAGAGGATGTGGTTTTCTTAGCTGATTTCAGTGTCTTGTATCTTTGCACTAGTTCCACAACACATGATCTGCTTGCAGGCCTCACAGATAACCAAAGATATGTTGCACATAACTGACAAGTATGTGGTGGGACCTTACCTATACATTCTTCTTGTCTGTAGGGGATAGTTGTGGATGTACCGTTTGCTTCCTTCTTTTTGAGTCAGCTACTTGGGCACCACCACAGTGTCTTCTACAGCTCCGTAGATGAACTTCCTTCCTTGGACTCTGAGTTCTATAAAAATCTCACTTCAATTAAGGTTTGAGCATTCCTTTTCCTGTTGTTCAACTCCCTTATCACTGGCTGTTGCTTAGAAATACTGGAATTGCAAATGCCTTTGGGGTAGTGATCATCTTTAAAAATGCTCTGGAAGTAATTGGTGATTCTGAGGCAGGTTGGCAGGTAGCAGTCCTGTGTTTTTACTGGGCAAGCAGGGATGAGAAGGGAATCTGAAGGTGTAAACCTGGAACTGGTAATTGGAAAACCCCAAGTTTTATCCTCAGCTCTTGTGCAATCTCCCCATAACCTAGAGCAACTAATGTATTTGTTATGCTTCAGTGCCTCGTGCCTGCTGGGGATCACTTAGTGGAAGAGTAATACAAAAATGCAGAGCTGCTGTTTCTGCTGCTAAACACTGACCTCCTTTCCCTTTTTCTGTTGTTCCTCTAGCGCTATGATGGCGATATCAGTGACTTGGGCTTAACGCTGTCCTACGATGAAGATGTGATGGGTCAGGTAAGCTTTTATTCAATGGCTGAGTTGGACCTTATCTCTGCTTTGTTCCAAGCTCCTCATGCTAGGTGGTGATGAGCAGAGTTCTGGGCATTGATAGTCAGAGTCCACAGTCCTGGCTCAGGCAATCCCTGTTTCTCCTGGTTAGATTGTAGCTGCTCTGCACAGGAGTGTCCCCCTTAACTTGTCTGGCTGATGTTACCAGGAAGAACCTTTGAAGCACTAAGAGGGATCCTGAGGGTCCCACTGCTGTGGGAAAGCCTGTGGTGCTGGAAGTGGCAGATTGTGAATATAAACAATTAGCAGCAGAACTAGGTTTGACTCCTGAGCAGAGGTGTCCTAGCTTTCATTAGAGCCATTAGAGCAGAGAAATACACCTGCAGTCTTACTTCCAAGCAGAAGACAGCTCTTATTCTCTGCTGAGCTTTCTGAGAGCTGGTCTTGAGCATCTGAAAGTCAGGCAGTGTGTCCAAGCTCATGCTACGCAGTGCATTTTACTCTTGTACTTGTATTTCTGGATATGTCAGGTGGATGCTCTGTGTGGCCCATCTGAACAAGAATCCTGAGGGGACTGACTAGTAAATGACCTTGTGTTTGATTGTGGTTAGGGCTTAACTCTGCTCTCCTTTTACAAAAAAATGCCTGTGCTGAAAGGCTGGCTCAGCTTCAGAGGTTCTCTGAACTCAGCCATAGGATTCTGCAGCTTCATTCGATATTTAGCTGTGGGCAGAGAACAGCTTTTTCCACAAAAAGGTTGCCTTCTGACCCTTAATTTTTCTAGTGGCAGGATTTTTTCTTTTCTAGTTGAAAAACATCAGGTTTTTGCTTTCCTGGCATAACTGGTTTTCTCCACTTATAAAAAGAAGAATCTATGTGAGTAGGGAGGAATTCCTTTTCTTTAAATGTAGCCATTTCCATCAGAGAAGCTTGAAGTGTGTCAGGAGGTCTCTTGGCCTTGAGAAGAAAAGGCTGTCTGTCAGTCCCTTATGAAGGCTTGAAGGTTCTTGGTTGCACTTGTGCCTTGGATTCTGTAGTGCTGTGTGTGCATAGCTGGAAAATATGGATAGATAAGATAAAAATGCTTTTGCTGTCTGTGGATGCTCTTATTGCTGCAAATTCTGTGGGGAGACCTCAGCTAGAGCTAAGCCTGAGCACTGTTAGCAGCGTAGATCCAGTGGCACAGAGCTCAGAGTCCACTAAGTTATGGAGTGTTTATCTGGGGCACCTTGTCCTTGAGAGCTTTGCGTGCTTCAGTTTCCTATTCCTAAGGTGGCTAGTTTGGACCTAGCTTGCATACATCTGATAGCAGCAATAGCAGTGTAAATACACCTGCAAAGCTGCGAGGGTGAATGGGAAGACACCTAAGTACTGATACAGCCCTGCTCCGCACAGGTGAGAGGTTGCGCCTGCTGCACAGTGGGCTGAACACCTTGCTGCTGCCTCAGAATTGATGAGGTTTCAGCTTTGAGGTTTTTTCCACCTTAAAAATAAAGGTAGTAAACAGCATATGAGAACCTAGAAGTAAGACATGGAAGGCTGCAGCACTCAAAACTTCAAAATAAACCAGGGGACTCCTGTTTGCCTTGTGCTTTGGCCATGCTAAAGCAGCCAGGAGGGGTAACCCTGTAGTTCCTGAATGAACTTGTGTGCCCCTGCTTCGGTACAGCTCTATGTTGAGCACAGGGGAGCTGAGCTCATTCCCTGTGCTGGGCTCCCTTCTGGACTTGGAAGACACCTGAAACTGAAGAATAGAGGCCACTGTAATATGTGAACAAAGACTTTCTGCCTCTTAGCGTTGGTGCAAAGATGAGTTATGACTGTTGCTGTAGCAAGCACCCAGAGGGTCCCTGCTGCTGTCTCTGAACAGTGCTGTCAGCAGAGGACCAGGCCCTGGCCTGGCAGGACGGGGAGGAGATACTTCCCAACATTCTCACTTTCCAAGCCCCCTCGGCTTCATGCCTTGAGCGCCCAGCTCAAGGGGCAGTGAACTCCAGAGAGCTCTGTCACTCCGGTGGCCCCAGATGAGACCTGTGGAGCAGACAGTTCTGGATTGTGCTGTTAGACTGAGCTATGTGAAGGCTCTGAGCTTGTTCAGCCTCTGGATTCTGGGATTGTGACAGTCCCCCAGGGCTCTTTGAATTGATTTGTGTGCGGTTCAGCAGTGATGGATCAGACTAGAGAGGAGGCTTCCTCAAAGAAGGGCTGGCTCTACTGGTGGGAGAGTCGGAGTTCCCTGCTGTTCAATTACTATGTTAATAGTTAAGTGAAACTGGTTCAAGGCAGAAGCAGGATTATTACTTAAATTTTAAATCCTACTGTTTTATTGTAAAAATAAGTTTTATGGGGAGGTAACAGCTTAGCATGGCATTTCTTTCCATTGTGGTTCCAGGCAGTAATTAGCAATACAATCATTTCTTCCTTCAGCTTGTTTGCCATGAACTTGTTCCTGGAGGGAAGACCATTCCCGTTACCAATGAAAATAAGTAAGTACAGCAATCAGATTTTTAAGGTCACCACTGCAAAATACTTTATTCTAGTTCCTTGGGCTTGCATCTGGAATGAATTGAGATAGATTGGAGTAGAAGGAGCACATAAATATCTTAATAGAATTTACTGGTTACAGTTCATCGGCAGAAATTGTATTATATTCGATTTGCAAAATAAAAATTGACAATTTACTTCTTGAAACAGCGCTTCTGAGGTCAAAGGCACACAGTCTGTGAGATTCTGCAGAATTTAATGATGGTGATAGATACAGACAGATGGATTCAAAGCAATTCAGGCACACAGTCGTGAACATAGAGGGCACAGATGCTCAAAGACACCTTGGAGCAGACAGATCTCAGAATGATAACATGTGGCAGTTGTATAAAGCACTGTTTTTCAGAAGAGACAGTGGTGAATTCAAATGTAGTCGACAGTCGTACTTTAGACACGGGAAATCAGAGGAGACACCGAGCCCTGTAGCTATTTTCACAGATAACCGGCTTTTAGATAGTTATTGTAAATGTCAACTCCAGAGCCTGAAAACCAAACCCACCTTTTTGTTCCCTTCATTTTTTTCTTCTCTATACCCTTCAGTGATCATAAAAGCAGGATAAAATATCTATTAAGCAGATGTGTGTTTGAACTGGTAATCTGGGGGTTGTTCTCTTTAATGGCAAGTGAAAGCTGGATCCTACCTGAGGATTTGTCTTTGTTAGTGTGCTTTGCAATCTGATGTTCCCAGTCTTTTCCCTTCTTGAGCTCTGACCAGGGAGTTTCATTTGAAAGGATCTTTCTCTGGCTTGTCAGAAGTCAGCTCAGGGAGAAAGCTGAAAGTCCTGTATGTTACTCTACTCACAACAGAAACTTTGAAGCTTTTGTGCAGATGTGCACACAAATTGGTAGTCGGGAAGGAGCAGGAGAACCATTATAAGTGGAAGCAATCTAGAAACAGTTCTGTCTGTTAATGGTGGAGTGAGGTTACCTAGCTGAAAACCCAGTCAATGTGATTGTGGTGGTGTCTGCCTAGGAGCTGATGAAGAAGAATCAGCAAGCGTGGTTGTTCTGACTGTTGGTGGGAAGAGGAAGCCTGATGGTGTCTCCCTCTAATAAACAGTGCACCTCTTCCACACTCCTGGGATGAAGGTGGAAATCTCCTAAGTGTTTTTTGGTGTGTTGATTTTCCAGCCATGGGTTTCAGTGCAGGTGGCATCAGAGCCCAGACAGTTGTTTTTCAAACCTAGAGGAGCACCTGTGACTGGGGATCTGACCCTTTAAAGAGGAGTCAGATGCATGCTTCCCTATGTAAGCTGCTGTTCAGCCAAGGTTGATCAAGTGGTTGTTGGAGCCGGCTAGTCCCTGGGTTGGAAAAAAGCTCTAAGAAATGAGCAGACAGTCCCAGAGGTGGGGGGTGGGAGGCAAAGTCTGGGCAGAACAGCTCTTTTTGCTTAGATAAAGAGCAGGGCCTTGGAAGGGAAAGTATAATGAATCTTCAGGCAGTGCTAGTCCCTTTTGGGCTGGAGAGGCAGGTCAGCAACCTTGTTCCTGCACCAGCGAGGTGGTTGTCTCTTTCTGCTCCAGCTCACTCACTGCCACCTTCCCTGTCACACATAGGATCAGCTACATCCATCTCATGGCTCACTTCCGGATGCACACACAAATCAAGAGCCAGACAGCAGCGCTCATCAGTGGATTCAGGTCGATCATTAAGCCTGAATGGATTCGTATGTTTTCTGCACCAGAGTTGCAGCGGCTGATCTCCGGTGACAATGCTGAGATTGACCTCGAGGACTTAAAGTAAGTGAGCAACTGGATCTGCTGGTCTTCTCGCTCAGCAAACCAAGCCATTTTATTATATAGCTATTTGGAGGTTTGCAGGGCACTGGCTCTTTCACAACTTTCTGCTTTTTTCTAATTGAAATTTGGGGAGCAGACAGAAACAAATGGAGCTGAAGAACATGTTCCTTAAAGCTAATTTGGACAAAGTACTAATGAATGGTAAGGGTCCTTTCTTCCACTAGCTCCTGAGCGGAATTTCTCTTTGCCCTTCCCTTTTCTCTGATCAAGTGCCCAGTAAGTGTTGATGGGGGCTCAGTACTAGCAGAGGGAACCCTGTCTCGTGGCAGGTATTGATCCTTCCAGCACTTGTCAGCTGGCAGCTGTGACCCTCCTGCTGCAGTGGGACACAAGCCTATTGCAAGCTTTCTCTCCCCAGAAAACACACGGTATACTATGGGGGCTTCCATGGCAGCCACCGCGTCATTATCTGGCTGTGGGACATCCTAGGCAATGACTTCAGCCCTGAGGAGAGAGCCATGTTTCTCAAGGTAAATGCAGTCATTTCAGCCCAGCCTGCCATTTGGGGTGGTTGGGCCAGTGCTGTTTTCTTCCTGCTAGCTGGGTGCTTTCTGTACTAATAGAAGGAGTGTCAGAACGCTTGACGCCTTAAAATCAACATCCTGCTCCCCTGCGGAGAGGCAGCCGTGGAAGCAGAGTTCCTATAAATGCTCTTGTGTCACCATGAATAGTCCTGTTTTCAAAGGCTAGCAGTGCTGTCCACTAAAGCTCAGCAGTGTTGTACTGGGGGGTGCTCAACTGCCAGTCCAAGCAGCTGTCTGCTGTGACTGCATTAGCTGCATGTCTGTTACAGCCAGCCTCCTCTCACTACTGCCTTCTTTCACTGTCCGTCACTTTTTCAGTTTGTTACCAGCTGCTCCAGGCCTCCACTTTTGGGCTTTGCCTACCTCAAGCCTCCTTTCTCCATCCGCTGTGTGGAAGTCTCTGATGATCAGGTAGGCCCCCGCTTGCTCGTGTCTCATGCATTCCCTGCCAGGCTTCTGGCAGCCTCCTTCCCTGCCCAGCTTCCTCATCTCTGTCCAACTAGGAAACAGGCATAAAAATATATGCTCTGTAGGGCAAGGTGAAAACAACCTTACACTAATAGGATGCATATGGCTGCACCTACCTCCTGCCACACAGGGCAGCACTTGGGCTCTTTTTGCCTGTTTCCAGGGTTGTGTTTTCTCCTCGGCACCTCCCTGTGCCCCATGCCTCTGGTCCTGCTCCCCTGTGCACCCTGCGAGGGGACGCTGCCTGTGTAATGGCAGCTGCAGTTACAAGTAAAGCTCCTTCCTAGCTGTTGTGGGGGACAGGGTTTTGAGGCTTCACTCTCCCTGTTCCCAGCAGATGGGTTTTGTATTAGCGTCTCTGCCGTGTGTATAGGCACCCTGCCTGGAAGGAGCACAGCAGAGAAGTGCAAGGGTGATGCATTTCTGCCCTGTTCCAGGACACCGGTGACACGCTGGGCAGTGTGCTACGGGGCTTCTTCACAATCCG
Organism: Sula dactylatra; assembly: GCA_013389905.1. Taxonomy (NCBI): domain Eukaryota; kingdom Metazoa; phylum Chordata; class Aves; order Suliformes; family Sulidae; genus Sula; species Sula dactylatra. The sequence continues at coordinate 120,964 of WEKW01018167.1, read as the reverse complement.
CAAGAAAGAGCCGGGTGGGCGTCTCCCAACCTCATCTACGTGTTTCAACCTCCTCAAGCTTCCTAACTACAGTAAGAAGAGCATCCTGCGGGAGAAGCTGCGCTATGCTATCAGCATGAACACTGGCTTTGAGCTGTCCTAGTTGCCATGGCCCTGGACTCCACAATGGGGGCTCTCAGAGCTGCTGACTGCTGCTGGAGGTGGAAGCCTTCATGCACAGAGGGTGAATCAGCTCCGCAGGAGCTGACTGCTCACTCGAGGGCTGGAGAGATGCAGCTGATAATAGAGGCTTACAGGGAAGAGCTTCTGGGCTAGACAGGGCTGGCTCTTCTTGGGCACTTCTCCAGGATGAAGGAGGTGATGGGCCTGACCCAATACACTTCACTTGACACCCACGTAAATCGTCTTTAAAAGCAAACCCCAGGGGAGCATAAAAGGAACATTAAAAGTGCCAGTCAGATTAGTGACCGTAATACCCCCCAGCAGGCTGTGCAGTCTGGGCAGCTGCTGCTGTGCGAGTGTTTCTTTTTCCTTTCCCAGGAGATGGTCCAGTTTCTTTCTGGGTGGAAGTCAGTCTGTGGGAAGCTGCACAAAGGCTGAAACATGACAAAACCCACAAGGAGACGAGCACGAGGCTGCAGTGTTGGATGTGCCGCAAATGGCACTGTTTACTCAGGACAGGTGATGCCCTTGCTCTGTGCAAGGCCCTTGCATTTGTCTCGGAGAATGAACCACTGGCCCAGGCTCGAGAAGCAGCAGGTTAAATGCAAGCAGATGGACCCTGCCATTCTCAGGAAGGCTTTAGAGTGCTGTAGGTTAAGAGCTCAAGCAGCAGGCGTGGGGGTCAGTGTGCTGAGCCAGCTGTGCCTCTGCCAGGCTTTTGCCAGAGCCTGTGCTTTGGATGAAAGTGGTGGTTGTCTGAATTTGCTCAGGAGCAGAAAAGATTTAATTTTATCTAGTTTCCAGAGGACAGGAGCTGGCACACAGCTTGGACATACCTCACTCCCCAGCACAGTGCTCAGGTGGGACAGGTGCCCCCCACGGTCTCTGGAAGGGGATGTGTTGAGCTGCCAAGAGCCCTCTGGAAACCTCCGCTGGCAAAATCCCTCTTACTTGGGCAGAAGTTTCACTTTGCAGGCTCTTTTGTTAGGGAGATGTGCTGTTTGGAACCAGGACTTGGCTTCTGCATAACAGCCACATTTGCTTTGTTGCCAAACTATTTATTTTCGTTGCTTTGTCTCTTTCTGGCCTTATTTTTAACAGTTGATGTTTGCCTGTAGCAGGCAGCTTTTTCAGGTTGTTCTGAAAGGCAGGGCATGAATGGGGGGTGTGCACGTGTGTGTATTGGGGAGGTGTGGACCCTTCCTGCCATTTCTAATGAAGTCCAGAGCCTGGCTTGTAAAGTGTCTCTGCAGCTTCCCAGCCTTGGTCCCTCATGCTGCTGCAAGTCCTGCCTCGGCCCAGGCCAGGTGAGCGGAGAGACTGCCGCCTCCTGGGCTGCTCTGTCCTTGCTGGGTTTCTGGCACAAAGGAAAGCCATGTACATTCTCCTGTTTGGGACAGGATTAAAAACCAGTCACCTTCTCCCCTTCCCCTCTTGCTGCTCACTAATAAAACAAGCTCCCACAGAGGCTGCTAGTATCTCCCCTGGACTTCCTTTCCCCTCCTTACCTTCCTGTGGCACTGGCGACCCTCACCCTGCGCTCTGGCCCCTCTCCACCCTATGGGCAGATCAGCTCGGAGCCTTGCTGCACAAGTCAGCTCTCAGCAGCCACTCCAGTGCGAGGCTGCTGTACCCTACCTCATCCTCTGGCTTGCTGCCTTGGTCCATCTCACAGGGTTTGCATCCCCAGGCGTGCTTAGTGTAGCACAGGTCTCTGCACAGAGAAGGCTCCCTGGGCTCTTTGGAAGACCCTCTTAACCATGGTATGTTGCACATTTCAAACAGACCAGAAAATACTTGGCACTGTTCAACCAAGAGTATAGAGATGGCCTTTGCTTCATATTTCTCTTCTGTCTTGCTTCAGCTGATTTCCAGAGAAGTAACGCTTTTTTTAGAACCAATGCCTGGAAATGCATCTGGAAAGCAATGTCGGGATCCTTTTTCTATGTCAACTCAGTAATATTAAACAGGAGTGATAGGAATTGTTAGTGAGGACAAGAATGTCTGCATTCAGAGGATTTAAGACACTGGACTAAGTGAGTCCAGAGAAATTAAAGATGATAGTAAATTATTTTTTTTTTTACATAGAGCATTTCAGCATTGACAAGTTGTTGACAGTGTAGTTGAGACATTTAGGCACTGACTTGTACCAATTATAGTTTAAAATATCACACAAGAACTATTTTTTTTCCTAGGGAAATGCAGTGTCTAAATAGATCACAATGATTGTTCAATGAAGTGAGTTGTTGAACACAGTGAAATAAAATCTTTGCTTTCTTTTTTCCTTCATTCCTCAGGAGTACAATTCCTAGAAAAGATTTTAATGCAGACTTAGCTAGATCCCTCCAAACCTGGAAATATTGCACTACGAGACACTACATCCAATTTTGTAGCTAGCGTATAAAACGTGATTGTCTAGTAAACGCCCTGGTGGCTGTGTGTGCAACAATAATATTTCTCTTGAGTAGCTGATTTCTATATGACTGGGAGGCTTGAATATGTTTTTACCTGAGCAGAAGGCTGCAAATGTGTATCAGTCCTTGCCTGCACTGCTGTATTCTGCATGGGTATTCTGTATTCTTTGTAGGGCAGGGATGGTTTTGCCATGGGAGATTAATGACTATTTTTTCTATAGAAGAAGACTCACTGCTGTGGAGACCTTGGTTACATCCCTTGTATCAGAAATGCAGGGAAGAGAAAAATAAACCTGGTATGAGTAAGACGATGGGATGTCTCCTCTTCCTTTCCATGGGTGTAATGCTCCTGCTCAGAGCATGTGGCAGAGGGGAGAGCAGAGCTTTGGGGTACTGGTAGCTCTGCCAGGAGGCTGCAAGGCAGGGGATGGAGGCTGCTGGTCCCTTAGAATTTTCCCTTGGAAATTCCTGTTGTCAGGCTGGTTCCTGGTACATGTGCTCAGGTGTGCCTGAGAAACGGACTACATGGGGCATTACTGATGGTGATACGAGTGCCTCTGAGCCTGAAGGGACCTGGTGGGGTTGTCTGAAGCAGGATTTGTTCTTGTGTCTTAGAATATGCTTGGAGAAGTGCTACTTGGTTCTGCAGGGTGCTGTGACTTCAGTCGTACCTTCATGAGAACATAGGTGCTTCTCAGATGTAGGGGGTGGTAGGCCCGGCCCAGGGCAGGGGCTGGGGTTAGCAGTGCTCTGCACGCGACTCTGGTCAGCTGGGAGTGGTGGCTGGGGCCACTGGTGGAAAGGAAACCAGTCTGGAAAGCCAGGCAAGATCCCCCAGCACAGGAGAGCAGGGCAGCGCGTGTCCCCGTGTGCTCAGTGCAGATGCCCCCCATTGAGTGAGTGCTCTTTTCCAGGGCCTCTGCTGTGGGCAGAAGCTGGAGGTTGGTGGCAAAGCTGTCTGCCTTCAGAGGCTCTGCTGCAACAGCCAGGACTGGGTTTGGACAGCCAGTGGGGCCAACTCTTGATCTTTGCACCAAGGAATCTGACACCTCTCAGTTTGGGGAGGGAGAAGAGGCGTAGGGAGACATGGGTTTGTGGGGCAAGGCTGTGCCTTGTATTTTAGAAGCTGCCCTAAGGATCAGGTGCTGGAGCCGACGTGGGGTTTGTCATTAATATTATTATAATATAGGCACTGTGTTTCTCCCCTCACCTGGCTCTGGGAACATCCTTGTAGGAATGAGGAGCTGTGCCTGCTGCTGCTGCTCCAGCTTCCCTTCTCAGTTCAGGTTTGGTATGTGGCTGCATAGCCCTTTGCTGACCGGCTCCCCTAGCTTTGGAGCCGCGCTGCAGCCCTCCCTGCCCGATCTCGCCTTGCCGATCATGCACGTTCACCCCGGGAGCAAGGTGCTCGGGACCAGCCCCGTGGGCGCTCGGGCTTTACTGGGGAGAGGGAGCTCAGTGGGAGCAGGGGAGGGCTCCCAGTCAGTGTGCAAGCGCCATTGTTTTGACATGGAGGCATATGGTGCCGTCAGAAACAGCAAAAAGAAACCCCACAGCAGATGCTGCCAAGGCAGAAAGCTGGCAGCAAACAGCCAGGCCTGCAAAATGCCTGCCTCGCTGTTGCCGCATGGCGGGCTGGCACGGCACGATCCTGCTGGGGCTGGTTCTGTGCACGCTGCTGTGCCTCAGGGCTGACCGAAGGTGAAGTCTGACTGTAGCCAAGGCACTTGGACCACACACATGCTGGGTGCTGCTGGAGGGATGCTGGGTGTGGAGCTGGGAGGGATCGCCGGAGGCTGGTGCTCCCTCAGCAGCAGTGCTGGCAGGGAGCGGTGCTGGGGTGTCCTAACCACGGTGGCTGCCATGCGGGCAGGCCGTGGCCAGGGGCACACCACTGCTGCTGCAGTGCAAGCACAGCGTGTTTTGGGAGCAGACAGCTCTTCTCACTGCCCCTCTTCTGCTCCTACAGACTGTCCCAAGCCCCTGACTCACGCCACAGACTGGCATTCTCTCCATTGCATACCACTGTTTTGCGCAACCTCTTGGCCGGCGCTGGTTGCAAGTTCGGACAGAGAGGTAGGAGTGTATGCCGAGCTCTGGTCTCCACATCCCTGAGCAGAATGAGATCAGGTATTCCTGCAGCTTATTTCTGTGTTTGCTCATGTTCACTGAGACATGCAGCGGCAGCTCCTGTAGCGCATTAGTGACCTGCATGGGTGATGGAGTGGTCAGACCTACGTGGCACTGGCTTGGCACCACCGCCTCCTGGGTGAGTGGTACTTACGCTGGCTGTTCAGAAATGCACTTTTGTGGCTGTTTCTGAGGTCAAGTTCTTCGATATTGACTGTCTGCAACTTCACCTTCACCCTGGGGTGGTTGGAGCACAGGCTATGGGGCACAGCCTATCTGTGCATGCCCTGTGGAGCAGCTGTACTGGGAACAGGGGACAGAGGTGGACACTTTCTGCCAGAGTGCATCAGAGGTAGAGCTGAGGGACCAAGACAGCCCTTTCCTCAACACAAATGGACCGCATCTGCTTCTGCCTGATGCAGGGATGGTGGCTCTTACCCTGGGGCACCCTAACTGCACGCCTGCCCTTTTCTAGCTAGGTCTTACCTTGCTGTAGCACGAGCTGTTTGGGTAGGCAGGGTTTTTCTTCGACCACTTCCAGACAAAATGGGTATTTCAGGGGCCTGCAGCTGCAGAGGACTTGATCTGATAGCAGATGTGGTGCCTTCTGGTACTCTAGCTTGAGAGGAGGAGTGCAGGACTGCTGCTGGCTCCTCGTGGCCGGGACCATGTACCTCAAGACTCAACCTTCAGCTGCAGCACCAAGGTAAGGCCTGGGCTGGGTGGGGGGCAGCGCATGATGTTGAGGTGGGGATGCGCACACACTAGTCCTTCCTTCTGTGCATTAGCAGAGGAGACGCTGCCTTGTAAAATTTACATATGACTTGGCAAAATGTATGTTTGTGTCATTTCTGCAAGAGCAGCAGCCAGCTCTGCTGCTTACACATTGTGGCGGTAATAGAGGTGCTTGAGTTATAGTGAAACTTATTTCATTTTACAGCTCCTACAGTGTTAACAGATGTACAGGCGTCTGATCCAATCATGCAGCAAGAGATTTTTGGGGCCAGTTCTTCCAGCTTTGACAGTCTGTAAGTTGGAAGCAGCCATACATTTTACAAACAAGAATAAACGACCCTTAGCAACATATGTCTGTGCTGGCAGCTCCAACGTAATCATAAATAAGGAACCCTGCTAGGCAGGAATGTATCTGGGCTCTGCATACGGTCAGTACGGACAAAGCATCTGCCTTCCTCCCATTATATTAATGAGGTGCAGGCACTGGAATCCCTATGCTGTACAGCTGCATTTGCTGGGTGGGGACAAAGGACTTGGAAAAACAAATGCTAACCCAGAGCAATGGAGCTTTATTTGTTTTAAAGCCCGTATTTTAGTGACACTTCACTCCTGCCCGCTGTCTCGCCAGGCTTTCACATGTTACTGCATGCTGCTCCATGATAATTAGCAGATGCCAAGCTCGGCCATGCTAGAACTTCTTTGCTGACCTCAGTGCAGAAGGTCCCTGCTTCAGCCCCAGCATCACCCTACTGCTGGCCTCTGCTCCCAGCCCAGTGCGGAAGGTGCGCTGGGGCCTGAGGACCCAAGCCTTGCTGCAGCTTAATGGCCAGCAGCTCCCCTGTGTACCTCGGGGACAGTATTCAGGACAGAAAGGGCTTTCTTACACAGCCGAGTGCTGTACAACAAGGTCACGAAGCAGAGGACAAACACTGTGCGCTGTGAACTCTCAAAGGGCCAAGCATGGCCCCTGCAGAGCTCTGCTCTGCTGAGCTGCTGGAGCCCATGGGACTGGGACCGTGCTTAGCCTGATCTCTGCTCACTCCTGAAGTCAAGCCCTGGCCCACGGTGCCTGCTTAACTGAAACAACAGGGTCACCCCAGACACCAGCCTCCGCTTCAGCCCCATAGAAACAATTGCACAGATATCTTTGAGTAGAAAGGCGGGGAGCTGGAATAATAATACATTTAATCTCTACATCATGTTAAAAGTGTAGTAGCTAAATTTGTTTCTCCTTGCAATCAAAACAATACTAGCTTTGGTCCCAAAACAGTAGTGAGATTTCTTCTTTCCAGTTGGAAAAAAAGAAAATACTATAAATCCATCCCAGATCTGATTTATATAGCATTCATGAAGAATTTATATTGCAAAGAATTTTATTCAATTAAACTTGAAAAGCCTCTAGATTCTTGAGGTTCAATAGTGATCACTGAGACAGAGCTATCATAAAACTGGATGGCCTGTCTGGAGCAGGCATTGAGAAAATGTCTGATGTGACATTGCAGCTGACGGTACAGTCCAAATCAAGAGCATTTGTCATTGGGATGTGTTACAGGCTAAGGCTTGGAAAATTACTCTGTGAAAAATGTGCATTAACAATAGCCATGAAATATCTGTTTAAAAAAAAAAAAAGGTGAATAATGAGACAGCGGTATCTATTAGCATTGGGCATTCTTCACTCTGACCCCGCTCTGATTAAAAAGTTAACACAAAAGCCAGAGACTTTCAGGAAGCAAGTTTAAGGTTGTTTCTACTTAAATAATTGAACAGAGGAAGCTGCATGACTGACTGAAAAGCTCCGACCACCAAAGGTGGCACCCTTAGTGCAGGACAAGCACCCTTGACGTGTTATCACCTCACCACCCACAGGTTTCCATGATGCTCCTCCCTCAGTATGAGGAGGGGAAGACTTAAACCACCACATCTGGTGTGTATTCTTCCCGATTATATTTCCAAGCTATAAGTGGCTTGGACTTAACTCTAAAACTGTAATTGTCTCTATTCTCTATGCAACATGGGGAGCTAGGTTTTAACTCATTCAGCTGGCTGTAATGCACTTTTTTACGTAGAGTATGTTTTTTGGCAGTTTTCAATCCATCAGGAAGCAGGAAGAGGATATCTACTGTGATCTGCTATCACGATGTTCGCAGCCAGACTCTCCAAGCTCTACTAGTCTATTCTGCTGAGGGCTCTGTGACAGTGACGCTTCTGAGGTCAATGCGGATGTTACTGTGCGTGAGATACGAACCCCTTTAGGTGTTAGCCTCTCTCCTCCAACGCTAACTGTCAGCTGAGGAGGCGCCAGGCCTCTGCTACTCATCGCAACCCTTATATGCAGACTTAGTGATGTCAGTTGTCCCCAGTAGACAGATACTAAAACTAAACAAGGGCTCTACTCCTTCAGCCAGTACCTGCAGCCAGAGGGGGGATGCTGTGACCAAACTGAGAGGGGCCTGAGCACTTGGAGGGGCAGCTCCACGTGGATTTAACCCCCGCTACCTAAACAGAGCTTAGAATCATCTTGCCTGCACATGACCTGTAGGATTCGGCCCTTCCTGCTTTAATCCCTCTATCCTGCATGAGCCCTGTTCCTGGCAGAGGATGCACTGGATTGTCAGCACAGAGACATTCTTCACATGCATAAAGAGAGGCAGCCAGAGCCAAAAAAATTCTTAGTGCATTCCTGTAAATCTAAACAGCTCAGCTTCAGCCAGGGCTGATGGATTGAAAGCAACTTAAAAAAGAAAAGCACACTGGGCTCAGTATTAAAGTATGACAGTTAAGGACCCCTTTGGTACAAGTAAATCACATTTATTATTTCAAAGCTTGTGGACAGAGTTCCTGAATCTCTATGCAGTTGCTGTTCTGTACGAGCATTATGACTTACAAAGAGGAGCTGATTGTTTTCTCTTCTTCATTCTTCAGAGTCCTGTCAAAGCCTTTTCAGAGCACCTGCCACTGTCCAGGGAAATTAAGACATCTCTAGAAATCAGCTGTGGTTCTTTGAAGTCTCCTGCCTCAGCTCCAACCCAGGGCAAACAGCAACTCTGATGCCATCACCGCAGTGTTATACAATGGGGTGTTTGGACAAGGCCCAGTGAACAGAACAGCTGTGTTCCTCACAGTGTTTATGAACAAGGTCCTAGTTATTTAAGCTGGAAGTTCTTGGCAGCTCACATTTCTAGTCCAGGCTTGTTCTCCTTCCCTTCCTTGATGGGGAAAGCAGTCTGCTGGATTTAGCTTCCCATGATCAAGGAAAAACACATTCCAACTCCCAGTTACGGTTCAGGCTTTATATAAATTTTCTCTTCCTTCCCTTCCTTCATTGCAGCGTAACGTGCCAAAATGAAGAGGTAGTCACTCAGTCTGGAAAACAAGGGAAAAGCAGTGAAACCACTTCTCACACCAGGTGTGTTTGTATTCAGCAATGCACAACTACACAGCAAAGCACATTTGATCACAGCACAAGAACTACAGGTAAAGGAAGGCAAAGAGAGACCACACAAGAAGTGATTTCTAAAATGGTCTTCAATTAGAAAGTTTAGTGACTGCTCTCTCAGCACCGCAGCAGTGTCTGCAAACATACAGGCCTTGCAAGAACACTTTTTAAGAAGCTGCTTGTTGAAACTTCAAAGATTTTAACCTAGAAGGGAGGCTTCTTGAGAGCTAGAACCCGCAGTTTTATCCCAAGACTAAGGAAACACCACCAGGCACGCTTAGCAGTACAGGGTAAGGGTTTGGGATTTTATTTTTTTTTTACCTGTTTAAGTATTTGGCCACATTTGGATCCGCTTCCCCTGCTTGTACTAAAGGAACCACGCTAGAACAAGAAAAGGAAACTTTTTCTGTGTTTAATTTTCTAACTCCGAGTGCACAAATGAGTGCGATTTGCTGGAACACCAACCTTCACACCCCAGCCTCACCTGGATGTCCCCATTCTAACTCCCCACAGCACAGTGTAAACACTTGTTACTTCCCCAAGAAGAATCTGTGGTGGCTACACAATGCAACTGATTTTTGTAACCTTCTGGAGGAGTGTGGCTCCACTCCTGTAAAGGCTACTCATCAGTGGGCATCACTGAACAATGGGAGCAGTTTGCAGGCGATTAATACCCTGAAGGATCATTATCCTTTTCTGCAGGTAAACAGGGACCCTCTTTTGTTGAGGAAACAGAGCTGTTCCTTGCCTCCAGCCTGGCGTAAAGCCCTCATTCTAGCTTTCTTTTGACAAGAAACCACAGACTGTGATGTTAGTTTTTCTGAAGTAGCAATCCTGGCAGCAGAGCACATCTACAGAAACATCTTCCTGCACATCAGCGGCTTCAGGAAAGAACCCCCAGCAACTTAGAACTGCTGATGAGCAGGTTCAGGCTAACACAAGAGACTTTGCATGGAGGTGATTTACATAATGAGCAGACAAGAGGTCTCTCCTACAGACCCTACCTGGGGAGCTTTCATCTCCAATAGAGAAGTGGGACTAGGTAGGTGTGGGCAGTAACATCTCGAAGCTTCCCTGGATCTCACACCTGCCAGTGCCCCAGCTTCCGCGTGTAAAATACATTTAGCAAATCAGATACGAGCTGAACACGTAGATGCACCTCAGCATAAACCTGTCTGTTCTTTCTGAATTCTTAGCTCGGATGACCCAGTTCAGGCGATGGAAGAGAGACGTGTCTTTTGCTGACTGCACTCCTGGAATTTGACTAATACAAACACATGATGTTTGACTCAAGCTCTAGCCAAGCACAATACAGCTCTGGTTGATTGCTCCGACTGCAACAATTTGCTATCGTTGTAGCATTCTGATCACCTTTTATCAATTTTATTTTGTTACACTAGAGCCAACACTCACCACCTTTCAGCTCTGCGGCAGACAGCTCGGGAAAAATGGAGAGCAGCACTGCTTTTACCTCCTGACTGAAACAACAATGAAACAGCACATCAGTGTCTGCTAACAACAGATATAGCCATCCACCTTCTTGTATAACTGCAGCAAAGCTTATCATATCTCACACACACATGCAACTGAACCCTACGTCATGGCTAGGCAACTGGGAAGGGATACCTGAATGCAATAGGAAGTGGAAATTTAACTCAACCAGGTCCTTCTCTCTGCTTTTCTTTTGGTGTTTGTCTATGCAACTAACAGCCTCATAACCTGTTTTCCCATGGCAAGTGGTAGAGCAGATATACCCTGCCAAAGCGAGCCTTCTCCAGTCAGTTAGAGGCATAAGCAGCACCTACTGGCAAGATGAAAGCTCTGAGTGGAGGAAGCTGATCTGAGTAACTGTCAATCCACTGCTCCAGCTCCAGAATTGGCTTCTCACTAAAAGATGTGCGTTCTATGGAAAGAAAAGAAGAATCAACTACAAGAAATGCAGAAGTGGTTTAGTCTACAGATAGAGCTCTACTTTAATATTTCTTGGATCAGGAAGTCCTAAGAAAGCATTCCAAGAAAGTTCTCCTGCTACAGCAGGGCTGGCTCCCCATTCAGCAGCTGTGGTTGGGCATCACCGTTGGGGTGGCACCCCGGGACAGCTTACATCGCTCGACTCACACAAACGCAGCAGCTTGTGGGACCATGTGTGACTTTGTTCAGCACCCAGACATGCACTGCGGAGCAGCCCTTGGGCAGCTCTAAGTACCACATACTGAAACAGCCTCCCCAGCACCAGTCTAGAAGGACAGCTGTGATTCAAGAACTGTTACCCCAGGAAAGGTACTGTGGGGCTTACTTAAGTGAGCCTCCCTGGCTGAGGAGAGAGGCGTCGCGATGTTGGAGCCCACATCCTGCAGCATACACTGGACCTAGATGTGGCAATCAGGACAAAAATAAGAAGCGCTTTCATTAACAAGCCTTTGATGCTCCGGTACAACTGCAGCAAGCTCTGGGAGGCGACAGCTGGTTGTGCTGATTAAAGAAGATCCTACCCTTGTTGTTCATCATCCCCCAGCCTGCTGGCAGGGGGGATCAGATAAGTGCTCCCTAATTGCTTTATGAGAAGCCAGATTAGTGCATGTACTTGTTTTCACTGGCACATTAAACCACCCTGGCTGACTTTGCAGAAAGCAGACTGGGGAGCGTTCACATAATCCCTTTGCTGGTAGGACACCAAACCAGTAACCTCTGGAAGACAGTGACAAACAGCTGCAGACAGCGCTGGCCTGATGTCACATTCGCTTCCAAGCAGGGCATCTCTCCACAGCCCGGGACACTTGAGAGGCAGCCTGGTAAAGCTTTTTAGAATCTCTCATTAGCTCCTTCTGTGTTCTTGTGCACAGCAAAGCTAATTAGCAAAACTCACAGACTGCCATGGCGGGACCTGTCTCTCACCATTATGCCCATGTGGTTACTTTGCCCCAATTTAAAATCTGAAGTTATGTGACAACAAGACTTGTGTCCATATCCATATACAGTAACAGGTCTGAATAAACCTAGAAATATGTTTTGTTTGTCTGCCCATAACTGATTGCTTGATCTACCAGTTTCTTTCTTGGTTAAAGAAATCTATTTCTTACAGAGTAATCCAGGGTCAGAGTCTAAAGTATTTATTTATTTTAATACTAAATTGATTGAATTCCTGTGGCTAAGTGGGAGCGCTGTGTCTAAAAGAGTTTAAGAATACGTTTGAATAGCGCAGGTGAAGTGGCTGCACTGAGTGAGGATTAATACTCACTTTATGAAGTTGTTCAACAAATGTGTGTCCCTTTTCACTGCTAAATTCACCAGCAAGCCTAGGTTAAAAAAAAAATAATTTGAAAAAGCAGATTTAGCTAGAAATGAAAGAATTACCATGATTGTGCGTATGTTTTTCCATATGAAAAACATGGAATTTGGACTCTCCTGGCTGTTCATCAGCGCAACTTTCCAGAGAAGTTTGGCCTACAGCATATCCCCTTCCGTCCTGCGGGGTGGTGGGGCAGGACAGCAGTTCTTAACGGAGGAGGGCGCCCAGAAGACCCCCACAGAACGGGGTTGGGACGGTGTCGAAAGGCGTTTGTGCATGTGGAGGGCCCGGGCTGGGCATGCGGAGGGCCAGACCTCCGCAGGCTGGCGGCACGTTCCCCGGAGAGCACAGCCACCCTGGCAGGACGCAGCTGGGGGCCTCCAGGGCCCCTCCGCCCGGCAGCGGGAGAGGGTCCCGGGGCAGGGGGTTACCCGATGGCCGAGCTCAGTTCGTCCGTGGCTCCCAGGGCTTCGAAGATCCGGTCGCCCTTCGGCCGCCGCTCCCCGGTGAAGGTGCTGGAGAAACCTTCGGGAAAGGCCCGGCGGAGGCGCTCAGAGGCCGGGCCGGGCTCTGCCCGCGACCCCCCGGTGCCCCCAGACACTACCTGCGTCTCCCGTCCTCGTGTAGATCCTCGGGGCCCGGTCGCTGCGGGGGCCGCGGTCAGCGGAGCCGCCGCCGCCGGGGCTGCGGAGGCACAGGCCGTGAGGNNNNCGCTCGCCGCAGCATCCCTCCCGGCCGCCGTAGCCACCGGCCGCTGTCACCCCAGCACCGCACCACACCGCGCCGCCGCCTTCCGATTGGCCATCCCGAAGTCCCGCCCTCGCGAGAATATCAGCTATTGGTTTAAGAGCAAGGAGGGCGGGGCAGGGCGCGGCTGCTGTTGGTGAACGGCGCTGTCAGTCCGCGTGATTGAAGGCGGGCGGCTGAGGCGGCGGTGGCGGCCTCCAGAGGGGCCGAGTGCCGGCGCGGGAGATGCGGGAGCGGAGCCTGGTGCTGTCCGCCCCCGGGAAGGTGATCCTCCACGGGGAGCACGCCGTGGTGCACGGCAAGGTAAGGAGCCTACCGCCGCCGCCGGGGGCTCCTGGGGCTCCCCTCGCCTCCCCTGACGCCGCCTCTCCTCGCCCGTAGGTGGCCTTGGCCGTGGCGCTGGACCTGAGGACCTTCCTCCGGCTGCGGCCCTGCGGTGAGGGCAGAGTGTGCGTCCGCCTGCCCGGCGTCGGCGTCGTGAGGAGCTGGGACACCCCTCGCCTCCAGGCCCTGCGGGGGGGGTTTGCAGGCAAGCGCTGGGAGGAGGAGGAGACGGCCCGTGTGTCGTGTGGGGCGCTCGGTCCTGCCCGGTGCCCTCTGCGCTGGGACCCTGCAGGGCGAGTTGTCCCCCCTGCAGGGTGTGCCCAGGCCTTGTCATCTGTGACCATGCTCAGTGGGTGTCCCTTCACGCCCCCAGCCCAGGCACCCGCGCTCCCTCCGAGTGCCTCTTGCGACCTGCCTGATGCTCTGGTACCTACAAGTGGCCCTTGCTGTGGCTGCGTCCCTCTGTTTCAGGTTCCCAGGGGCTTGTTCTAAGGCTGCTGCTGCTGCTGCTCAGGTGGTGCTGTAATACCTGCAGAAGCCAGCCCCGGACAACATCCAGGTGTATTACTGATGGGGGGCCAAAAAGAAGTCTCTCTGAAGGTGGTCTGAGTTGAGAGCTTTAGGGGAAGGCAGGGATGCAGGGCCTGTTTTCCTGCCTTTCTGCCCTATGCCAGCCCTCACTGGAATTTCTGCAGCATCGTGTACTGGGTGGAGCCCCTGACTGGTGGTTGTGCCATTTCCCTCCGGAGTACCTGGCGTTAACTCCTGTGACCCTCATGGGCGCTGTTTGCTTAGCAGAAAGCAGAACAAAGTCGTTTGAGAGCATTGGTAACCTCTCTCAGCACTGACCAAAAGTTCTCTCACACTGATGCCTGCTCCTGACCATTTGGAGTCCAGACTTATGTGAAGCGCATCAGGATATCCACGTTCTTTAATAAAGAGTTTGTGACCTGCCAAGTTCTACATAGCGAGCTTGGGCTCACTGGGAAGTGTAGGCAAGGAGACGGCTGCTGTAGTACAATGCAGGTGTGGAAACACTGGGTTTTCACCATGGCTGGTGGAAATTTTGCTTTTATTTTATCCTGAATCCTCAGATAGAAAGTTTGTAGGTGAAATCTGAAATTGGCTTAGTCTGTTTCTGCCTACAATGACAGGAGATGCTGCTCTTGTAAATACTGCTTTCAAGTTTAACAATTCCCTGGTTTCTAAGTGTTTAAATTCTCCCCTGCTTGCTTCCGTAGCTGACTTTGATGAATCTAAGCCCCCCAGCGTAGAACAGCTGGATACACTGAAAGAGTTTGCTGGAATCACTGCCGGAGCCTCAGCTCCTGAGAGCCTTGCTACTCTTGCCTTTCTGTATATGTGCCTGGCTATTTCGGCTAAGTATGGGTAAGGTTATCTTCCTGCCCTAAAATAAACATGCTGTCTTGAGTGTTGTTCACCATTAATTCCTTCTACAATTTTACAGGAAGAAACCAGGAGAAAATCTTTGGGGCAAAATAAGAAATTACAAGGAATCTTTTAATCTTGGTGTAGGTTCTGAGCACCTCAGGAGACACTCTTCAGAGCTGAGCTGTTTGGTGGGTGGGGTGCCCCAAGCAGGTGGGCTGGGAATCATCTGCTTTCATTTAGGCATCTAGCTTTGAGGTGCTCAAGTCAGAGCAGTTCATTGCATCCCTCCTGCACAGTCAACAGCAGCAGAGATAGACATCCCTCCCTCCCATGGGCAGCTCATTTTATCCTGGCTTAGGTTAGAAAAACTGCTACAGAAATGAGCTGTGGATTCAATGTCTGAGCCCTCTTGTGGGCTGAATCTCCCTAAAAATATGAGAACTTGGGGTAACCGCAACTCAGGGCTGCTCCAGTTTCTGAACTTGACCAACACTGTTGATGATATCAGTGTAAGTTACTGGACAGGTGCTCAGGGCAATGTCTGATGCAGCACCACTTGCTATTTTAAACCAAGTCAGAACCTGACTTCAATATTCATGGCAAAGGAATCAAAGGTTAAAGAATTATGATGTGTAGCTGCATCGTGGTTTGCTTTGCAGTCTCTGAGTTGCTTGGTGATTGCACTGGGGCTGTCATCAGCCTGCTCTGAAACCATCAGTTCATAGTTCATGTCACTCACCAGCCAGCAAAAAGCTCCTGGGTTTGATGTTAGGGTCTGTAACACAACCCGGACGCGCTGAATGGAGAAAAGGGGCGTGTGGGCACAGATATGTGCGTACTTCATCTTCCCCATCGGCTCGTTGCTCCAGTGGGATGTAACTATGCAGTTCTGGATTTGGGATATTTAGGCTTTATGTAGAAATATGTTTAAAATCATGTTTACAACAATCTTTGAAGGGTCTCTTTATGGTGCTACTGAAGTATTTAGTTACTAAGTGCCCCTGCTAGCAGCTTGACAAGCTGTGCTAATCATAGATCCAATTCAGCAAGGCTTTGTTCTAGTACAATGGCTTAGCAAGGCTACTCAGCTGTGCTAACTGAGCACTGGTGAAGCCCGTGTGTGCCGGATGTGTATGCATGTGCTGATGTCACCAGTTTTCAACCAGCTTTTCCTGTCATCAGTCCTAATTGGCATCTTTTTGCCTTTGAAATGTTGTCTCAAGATGGAATTTAAGGTCGTTGTGTTACATCCTGTGCTTCTGTGTTTCAGAGATGTTCCCAGTGTGGACATACTGGTGTGGTCTGAGCTGCCCACAGGAGCTGGGCTGGGTTCAAGTGCTGCCTATGCTGTTTGCTTGGCGGCGGCCCTGCTGACGGCATGCGGAGCTATCTCCTGCCCTCTGAAGGAGGGAGAGTCCACAGCCAGGTAATGCATCTGGGAAACCGCCCTGCTTTGGATGCATGGCCTGGGGCAGCTCTGCTCTCTGTGCCAGTCTTTCCTTTTACCTGCACTAATTCTGGCACTGGCACCTCTCTTGGTCTCTGTGGCCATCTCCTGGGCTACGGCTGTGGCTGCAGCAGTGGCACCCTGAGCCCAACTCCTTTCCCTTCCTCTCCTGTCCCTGCCCTCTGTTCCCAGCAGAGACATCTGCTGTTCCAGGGCTCTGACTTGTGAGTTACGTGTTTACAATTCGCTTCTCCTGATAAAAGCAATTGGATGCAGAGACTTAGTAAAACTTGCACCATTTCCCTTGGCTGGTGTAAGATGTACACACTAAGAAAAAACAAATAGCTTTATTTTGCCAAGCAAATAAAACACACACTTTAATGTGGTGAATTGTTTTTAACTTCTCTTTCCTCTCTCTCCCTGAGCATCTTCCAGGTTTTGCTTTGAGTCCTCAAGGATTTGACGATCCTTTCTGGTTTTTCTGCATTTTCACATGGATTTTCTTTCTGCATGTGGTACATTTCCTTCTGATCTCCTGCCTGAGTTTCCCCTTTATCAGTGGCTGGTGAAAGAGAGTTTCTTTCCTTCTGCCCTTGGGTTGCTTTCCCTTGGAGTTCAGTCCTGAAAAACTGGTCTGTTCTGCTGTGTGTCTGAGGAGGCTCTGTTTAAAGATGCGTATCACAGCTGGAGGAGCAGAACCCTCTATTGTTCGTTTGGTGCCAGGTGCAACCTTTTATGGTTGGCTTCTGTGGATTTTGTGTGGGACTGGAAGTGAGACAGCAAGAGGGGGTGACTCTGTTCTGCTTCAAAAACAGAGTTTGCAGCCTGACCCAGAAACATGTTCCTAGAGCGGAGCAGTTCATATACCGTGCTCAGGCAAATCTCCCAAATAGTCACACAGTGTGAGAAATGAAAGGCCGGTTCCAAACCAGGCAGTGAGCAGCGCGGATGTCTTCATTCCCTGCTTGCACGTCTTAGCTTCAGCTTGAATACAGCATAATTTTTTTACTTCCAGCTGGCATGCAGAGGGGTAAGTGAGAGATGGGGGTGTCAGACTTCAGAAGGTTTTTGCTTAACATCGCAAGAAAAGAACAGCGTGATATGATGACTCCTGTGTAGAGAAGAATCGCAGCCTCTCAAAGAGGATTAAAAACAAGTGGTTTACAGCAAACTGCGCTTCTATTTTGAGTAGCGGTGGTGTGAGCTGTTTTTCTGAATGCTTCACAGATTAAATATTGGCAAGTGAAATGAAAGGTGTGTGGAGATGGATAAAGACATTCAGCTGAGGCCCAGGGAAGCGGGGAGTTAAAGGAAGCAGCTTCCAGATAACAGGTGGCTCTCAGAATTTCTGACTTGCCTGGGCAGTAGTCAGTGACCATTCTCCTTATTTCGTGTAAGACTGTGCGAAGCTTTTCCAAAATGCAAGTTTGTGCCTCTGCTCCATCCTGTAATACTTGCTCTGGACCCCATATTCTAAAAACCTGTCAAACGCACATTCTCGCTGCACCAAACACCAGCTCTGATCTCTGCAGAACATCACCAGGATATCTGATACCACTGTGCATTAGGCCATATCAGCCGTGGCCTGAGATGTGTGCTGTGTGACTGGACTGCAGAGCAGGCATTGCTGTGTGCCAGGGGAGGGTCAGAGGTGTGTATTTGTGTGCCTGTGTGAGTTTAAGTGAGTTACAGCAGGGTGCAGGAGGGCTAGTTGGCTCCCTGTGGGTATCAGGCTTCCCTTGGGGTGCCAGGGTTTGAGATAGTCCTTCAGCGTGGAGTGAGCAGGTTTGAGATAGACTGGTGAGTTCTGAAGGTGGTTGTGTGGATGCATGCATTGCAGAAGCAAGCCCAGAGCAGCGGGGTTTTGAGAGGCACTGGGAGAGAAATCACTGTGGTGGAATTGCGGTGAAGTTGTAGCCAGCAATTGCTTTGTAACTGGCAGCTCTGCGCTTGCTTTTTGTATTGCTACACACCGTTAATTAGTATGTTCAGTCAGGGGCCTTGATCCTTGCTGAGTCTGACCCAGCACCAAACTCTTTGTGCCAGCATTTAGCACTTAGCAGTTTATGTGACTGCTTTTAAGACAAGAGAAAGACCTGTTTTTGTGTTTTTAGCATAACACCTTCTGGATCTGCATTTGGTTCCTTTCTGTGCTCTAAGTGCTAGCACCCATTGTGGCTTGAAGTGTTAGGAGTTAACCCCTAAAAATCAAAGTCTTTGCTGGAGATAGTAAATCAGTTCTAACTACACCTTTTGACCCAGTTTGTGAGGCTTCTGCAGCTGAGCAGCTAGCAATTAGAGGCTCAAGTTGCATGTGTGAAATGCAACTTTTACTGTTCTCTTCTCACATCATGCCTTATGTGTCTATAAATACACCATCCTGCCTGTTGGTAAGCAGGATCTCAGGCCAAGATGTGTGGCAACATGCAGTGTCAGGGAGGTGGGGATAGGTCTAGACTTGCATGCCATTAAATTTGATCTTCACTAGGCCAGGGCTAGGATCTTCTCCCCGAATCTGCTCCTTCCCTCGCCACTGGCCTGCAATGGGAGCGCTGGGTAATGGTTGTGCCCTTCATGCTGTCTCTGTCCGTGGAGCAGCGCCAGTTCCTCTCGCGGGGCTGGATGTGTTCTACGTGCTGCCATGCAGAAAAGCGCCAAGTGCCAGTTAGGTGCTGTGAAGTTATGCCCGCTCTCTGCTGAAAGAGTGCAGTGCATGGAGGGAATTTGCGATGCTGGGGCTTCTCACAGCACCCACGGGTGCCTCGTATGGTTCCCGCTGCCTCTGATGCTTCTCTCTGTCACTCTGCATGTGCTGGTTTTGGTTGTGTGTTGGAGTCATTTTCTTGCCTTTCAGGTGGACAGAAGAAGAGCTGACTTTGATTAACAGCTGGGCGTTCCAAGGGGAGCGGGTGATCCATGGCAATCCCTCGGGTGTGGATAATGCTGTTGGTACCTGGGGTATGTGTGTGTTTGCTGCTCCCTGGCACTAAATATGGGTGCTGAGGAGAGGCTGATGGTGTGGCAGAGCAGCAGACATGTTTCTGTTCTCTGCTGTAGAGTGTGCATCAGCTGTGGGAAGGTGGTGAGCAGATGCCACAAGTTGCATTTCTCCAAACAATAAGGCTTGACGGGGTTGCTGCAGGAACACTGGATCAGCAGGTTGCCTCACTGTGCTGAGGTGCAACAAAGGGACTAGAATCTCCCAAATTCAGGTCCCTGTTTTGACCCAAGAAGAGGGAATCTTTCCTTGTCTTGGTTTGCCCCATCTGTAAGCTGGGATTGGAGCCAACTCAGCTGTTGGGGCCTGGCTGCAGCAACACCAGAGATCTGTGTCCCCCAGGCAAGTGCTGTGGGGCAGAGACCCTGCTGCAGATAACTGAAATTTAAACATTCTGGCGTGAACAAAGAAACCTAATCCTGTCCCGAGGATAATGCAGTAGAAAATGCAGTTAGACAGCTGTCATTTAGTTTCAATTAACAGAGACTTCCAAGTGTTTTGGAAGCATCCTTGGAGACTTTTAATAATCTTTCTAATGAGACCTAATCGCAATGCCCCTGTAAAAGTAGGAGCCAAGTGAGACATTCCTTCCGGACAATGAAATTCCATGCTGAAGGACAGCTGCTGACATGAGTGCGCACGTTTGGTCCAGTTTGAAACCTGCGTGCTTGGCTCTGCCCCAGGGAATCGCTGCTTGATTCTTTTTTTTTTTTCAGCAGTAAAGATTGAGTGCTGGCCAAACTCTTTGCCTTTTAAAAAATATTTAATGTGATCCCAAAGTGGAGGAGAGCAAAGGGAAAGGCATTGGGTTAATTACGTCCGGCCAGACCCTCTCATTAAGTCAGCAGGGTTAGGCAGATTCATGCTGTCTGAGAACATGGTTCATTTAGCTGGTGTTTCTTGCAATTACTGTCATATGCTCTGGGTGAGGTTCTAAAGATGAAAGACCTTCTGTCTCTTACGACACTGTGCTATCTCTCAGCTCACTATGTACTGAGACAATGCATGTATTTTACTTTAGGTGGAGCCCTGAGATACCAATCAGGAAAAATCATACCATTAAAGAGGTATTCAAGTTTAAAAATAACACTTACATACAGTGGGTGGAATATGTCAAAGAGTCATTGGGTGGATCTTTTAGGGTATGAGATTGATGGAAGATGGCTAACAGCGTGGCGGAAGGGCTTTGTAGCCAGATTTTGCTGTGGGTGTGGGTAGCTTGAGTGGTGTCTTGGTTTGGGGTAGACGGGGGAACAATGAAATGTTTGGTCATTATCTGACATTAGATGAACACAGCAAAAAGGATCAATATTAATTTCATGGCATTATGGGCAGCAGGAACGGATCTGCTCCTGGCAGCAAATGACATTGCAGGGAGGGGGAACTTTTTGCTTACCTGGTGGTAGGACTATGTGAAAACCAAGCTGCAGAGGCAAACCCAGGTCCTGCATGTTCCCTCTGCCTCCTGCCAATGAAATATAATCTGACTCCATTAAAATCTTTCACAGTGCATGAAATTGCTCTATTAGCAGTTAATGGCCACTGCTGGCTAGTCTCGCAGATAGTATTTCAAAGGAAGAATTTTGCTTGAAAAACAAGGATTTCAGTAAAAATGTTATAGTCCTATTTATAGCACTAGTACAGTTATTCCTTGTATCTAAGAGGAACAAGCCTGAAGCCAGCCAGCACTTAAGCACCTGATTAACTTTTTTAAAACTAACAGGACTCCTTATCTTGGGTGTCTTGCTCAAATAGGCCTTTTGGGGCAGAAGAAACAGTAGCTGCCTGGGCCTTGGGGGCTGCTGGGGAACTGTGAAGGAGAGAGGCGAGGAGATATCTCTTGTTGCTTCCAGGGTGCCAACACTGAGGATTTTGCTGACCAACACAAAAGTCCCTCGAAGCACCAAGGTCCTGGTGGCTGGTGTCAAAGAGAAGATCCTGAAGGTGCAGCACCTGTGTGGTTGCAGGGATGGAGATGTGTGCTGGGGCATGGTGGGGGGTTAACTCTCAAGAGCTCAGATATCCTTACGTGGGACTGCAGGTCTCATGGGGATCTCTTGAGAGTTCCCTCCTGTGATCACTGCGTTCCTACGTGCTGCTAGCTAACACCCAGCTGCCCTGGGCATGGGAGTTCAGCTCGCCACCTCCCTCTCTCCACAGCGCTTGCCACAAAAATCACCAGTCCCTTTCTCTGGCCTGTTTCCCTCTCTTCCTCCAGTTTCTGCAGGTGGGAGCAACCATTGCCCTGCTCTGCAGGGTGAGATTCCATGAATGAGTAGGCCTGAGTGGGGTGAGGAATTGTCCAGCTCCAAGAGACTGGGACTGGTTTTATCAGTGGTATTAGAAGGCTAGCGAGCAGACTTCTCACATCTTGCCTCCTCCCTTCTCAGTTCCCTGCTATAATGAACCCGGTGCTGGACTCCATCGATGCAATTTCTCAGGAGTGCCAAAGTGTTCTGGAAGCGATGCCTGCAAATCCATCACCGGAGTATTACCCTGTGCTGGAGGTAAGGGGCTTGTTCGCCAGTATTTTTAGACACTGTTACTGTTGAACATCAAAGTGTCATTTAAAGAACATTAGGTCTAAGAAAAAATTTGATAGCAGGAAATGTTCAGATCTGAGTGAAACCATGGTCTGTGTGTGCTGCTTTTAATGCCCTTCCTGGAGCCAAGGACAGAAAATGCTGCTGGTGTCTCTCCACAGCAGTGTGTAGGGAGGGAGGGAGGGAGCGGGCCTGGTGCTTTGTGGACCTGTGGCTCTGGAGGTTTTGTTTCCCTTTGCTAAGAAACATGAAGAGAGTTCAGGCTGAGATGCTGCCTCCCTGCACCGCAGGCCAGCCACGCTCATTCTGGCAGTCACTGCCTGTGAAGCAACTGCTTTGTCATTGCCAAAGCTGGAGTGAAGAGCAGAGAGGCCAGCAGCCACTGGTTTGTGATGGACTGGTTACAAGCCAGCTCCCATTGCTCTGCACTCATCCTGGCTCCAGAGAGCAGCAAACAGAGCTGTGCCCAGAGCTGACCTGACATTGATGCATGAGGTGCATACAAAGATCTGTGTTTGTCTTGGCTTTGTTCAAAGTAGAAGAGGCAGCTATGGTGGGGGGAAACATGCTTCCAAGTGGAAGAAGTTTTTTGCAGTGCTGAGAGCACTGTAATACTGATTCATACAACCATGGGATAAGGATGTGTGGCAGTGTCCCAGCTGAGGCAAACCTGGCCTGATCATGGGTGCCAAGTGACTTGGACGGTCAAGAGCCATTTGGTACCAGCGGTACAGTTCCTTGTTGGCATCTGGATCCCTCCCCTTGGCTCTCCCATGAGGACTTCTGCTTGTCCTTGCTCTTGCTGATAGGTTTTCCCTCCGCAGCCGTGAGCGTGCTCTGGAGGTGCAGGAGGGGGCTTTGGGGTAGGACAGAGAGCTGCTGTCCCAGCTCAGCCTGTGGCAGCAGTGTAGGGCTGCTCTGTTAGGTGTTGCACCTCACTGCATGTGGGTGAGCTGCTGCTAGGACTGCAGCGGGCACGGAGGGTCACCCATGGGATTCATAGCAAAGTCCTTCTGCTGCCTTTGCACCAAGAGGATGGTGGGTTTCTGTACCCATCAGGGTGGGCTGACCCTAATGAGGCCTCAGCTGGCATTGGCTGGGGGAGATCTGGAGTCTGTTTGCAGCACAACTTCAGACAACTCCTTTCCACCTTGATGCATTATTGCTCAGACTGTCGGAAGTACTGGGAGATGGGGAAAAGGAGGGCTAATTTCAAGTGTGCTTTGAGATCCTCACATGAAAGATGCTAAAGCAGCCTTGTATACAATGCCCAGGAAGCAGCACTGCAGTGAGCAGGTTTCTGTCTTGAATCTGTTGTTTCATCTTGTGCTTGNATATATATATATTTGGCTGTTTCTGAAATGTGTGGTTCTGGACAGCATTGCATTTGAACCGTCGAACTAGTCTACTGTGTCATAAGCTGTCATCCGATTCCTGGCAGATTTTGGATCAGGAGATGACAGGTGTCTTGGATCATCATAGACAGTGCTGAGCCCTCACTCAGGCATATAAAGAGGCCTCTAGATGGACGTCTGTCCAACCCAGCACAGAACTTGTGATGTATGCGCTCTGCATGCGACTGGCTAATTCATCTCTTTACATTTGTTTAAATGCGGTACAGAAGTGCTCTGGAGGCGGGGAGAGGGATTATTTCTGCACCGTCCCCTCCTGTGTGGTGTTGGCAGGAGACCCATGCGGAGCCGAGGGAGGACGATGTGACTGACACCTGCCCCGCTGTGGTGCGGCTCCTGCTGCGCCCTGTGCGCAGTGTCCCTCCTGCCTCACCGTGAGCCACAGGCAGGGAAGCGCTCGGTGGCACTGGCTGGAGCGAGGAGCACAGGGCTCCTGTTAGGGAGCCTCTGTGGGACTATACCGTCTCAGCTGGCTCCCTGCTTGTGACACCTTCTGGGACAGCGAGGGGAACAGCTGCCACATGCCAGGGAGGTGATTGAGTCAGGGTGTCAGACTAGCGTTGTTGAGAATGCGCTTCCTCCAGTGATGGTGCTGATGAGCTGGGAGGACACTGCAGTGCTTGAGGGCCTGGTGTCAGTTCCTGGCCCTGCTCCCGGCTTTCTCCAAGTGCGGGCCAAGCCCTTCCCTCTGTTCCTTAATTCCTCACCTCTAGTACTGGGAGGAGAGAAGCTGTAACTCCCACCTCTGTCTGTTGTTGTCCATCCCTTGGGCCATTTGGACTTTGCTGTGGCAGCTTTCTCCAGGAGCAACAGGGTTTGTGGCTGGCTGGGACAGTGTGGCAGATGCACTTGCAGCTCACCAGAGCTGGGCAGCTCTGCTTGGAGCGCAGCCTTGCTTGGAGAGTGGGACTGGGCACTGCTCTCCCCCAAAGGGAGGACCCTCTCGACCCCACTTGAGCTGGGTGCCAGATTCCCAGCATGGTGCTGGTGAGAGGCCCCTTGGCTCGCAGCCCAGGTCCTGCCTGCAAGGAGGGAGAAGTGCTGCACAATACAAACAAGGAGAGGTAACTCCACGTCGCCTCTCCAGCAATACCGTTTCAGACTTGGCTCTATCAGAAGTCCCTTGGATTTAGTTATGCTGGATGGATTGCAGGACAGGGTGACAGCCAGGAATGAGAGATGCTGGCTTAGTGCCCTTCCCATGGCCGGCAAGGGGGCTTGCACAGTCAGTCTCCCGCTCAACACTCATGTGACAGCGGAAAGATGAAGCAGTCGGGAGGCATCAAGGAGCTCTGATTTAGCACCTGAAACAAATGCCTGCTGGCAGCTTATGGTGACCAGGATTTTCTCTGTCCTCTCTGAGCAAGGAGGTCCAGAAGCTGTTGTATTGCTGTCACTGTGGTGGGCAGCAGCAGCACAAATCATGAGGGGGACAGGGACAGATGAGCAGTGCAGAGCTCAGACCATGGCCTCGACCTTACTGCCCTGTGCTGCCGGGCCCCGAGACGTGCTGGTGGCCAAACTCACTGCAGAAATGAGATGGTTGCATAGGGGTGGCCAGGAAGGCAGGGCAGCTCCCCTGCGCCTTGTTGGGGAGGGAGCCATGTCTGGGAAGAGCCCCTGTCTCTATGTGTGCTCATCTCGTGTGTGTGGTTGCTTTTAGGAACTCTTTGACATAAACCAACACCACTTAAATGTGATTGGAGTTGGCCATCCCTCCCTGGACAGGCTGTGCCGGGTGACAGCATCCCATGGCCTGCATAGCAAGCTGACTGGGGCTGGCGGGGGCGGCTGTGGCATCACCCTGCTGAGACCAGGTCAGTAACCCTCTGCTTGCCCTGGGCATCCTTCCCCTGTTCCACATGGCCCTACCAGTGGGGTCAGGTTTGGAAGCACAGGGATATGACGGTAGCCCTCATATGGCTGTGGTGGGATTTGAAGCCACGTCATAAGCGTAGGATGGCATCTAGCAGAGCTGCCTGGCAGCGTGGTTTGCAGTGTTTCATACAGGGGCGATTCAGTGCGTTCATTTATGTGTGTCAGATCTTCAGGGCATTGGCCCTGCTCCAGGGGGTATGTGTTTAAACGTGCGGTGTCCCGATTCAGTCTCCCTGCAGTGCCCTAGCTGACTAACTGGCTGCTCTTGCCTTCCTCTTGGCAGACACCTCCCCACTGGCCGTGGAATCAGCCAAGCGAGACTTATGTGCCTGTGGATTTGAATGCTGGGAGACCAATATCGGGGCCCCTGGAGTGACCCTGCATTCCTGCTCATCTTTAAACGCTGAAGTGCTGCACACGCTCTCTGAGAGTTAAGCTTTTGCCTCTGCCAGGACTGAGCTCTGAGCACCGTGTCCTCGGAGCGATAGCTCTGTGTGTGCTGATGCCTGGAAACTTCTCTCCTGCTCTCCTGTGTGGCTGCGGGCCTCTAGACATGGGTGCAGAGCCAGTTTTGGGCCTGGTGTCACTGGGAGTGGGGGCTACAATGAAGACCTGGGAGCAACGGCTTGCACTTGGGCTAGGTGTGAGTTTGACCCATGCTCTCAAAATCCTGTTTAGAATTTACTTACTCAACTGCTGTGCTAATCCCAAGGGGCAGGAGGAGAGGGTCTTGGCTGGATTCCAGCACGGATAATGACACTTTGCTTGGTTCTGCTGCTTCAGATGTATGTGGTGTATCTTCCCTTCTCCCCTGGTGCCCTGTGAGGGCGGGCAGCGAGGCTGGCAAGGTGGATGTGCACAGCGCTTTGACATTTTTGGGTGAAAAGCATCTTGGCAGCTTAGGGCTTGACGCTCAGGTCTCCATTTCTCCTGGACTGCAATTCATGGTGGAGGGGAAACCTTTAAATATATTTCTTACCTGACACTAATTAAGAGTCAGATAATTAAAGAAACAGCACATTTTTAATTATATTCTCACAGTTTTAACTCCTTCCCATAATCTCTGCCTGGGCTGATAAGCAGGGTCCTGTAGCCAGACTCTGGTTCCTGTTCATGGGCTCAAGGTCTGGTTCAAACAGCAACTCCCACCTGCGAGGAGGGTGGCTAAAGGCAAGGAACATCTTAACATTTCTACTTGCAATAGCTGTTCTGGGGTTTCTCACACTTCAGTCTTAAACGAGCATGTCCTTGACCCTGCCTGTTGTTGGGTGTGTAAAATAGGCCTCTGCCAGGGCAGGGGGAGGCTGGGATGGAGGGGGGTCAGCAACAGAGCAAACACCAATTTGGTTTAGTTGGAAGTAATTGTTTTTAAGTAGGAAAAAAACCAAACCAAACCACCTCCTCAAAAGCTGACCAGAACTTGCAATTGGCAAACTATAAAACCTAAATGCATTTAAACTTATTACGCAAATGTAAATGCAGTTTTTACTTTTGAAATTTTAATGAGTCATACCACAGAACTAAAGGGAATTGGCAGGTAAGTGTCTGAAGCCAGCGCATCTCCAAGTAATAAGCTGACTCTTAGTGGCTGTGGTCTCTTCTATACCTGCCAAAGAGATTTTATCATTGTTCTGTTTGTCTGGGGTTTTTTTTAAGTGTAGCTCTGTTCAAGAATTGCTTCATTCAAAGCTGAGTAATAGATTGGCAGAGGTGGGGGAGCTTGCCTTCCTCTTCCAGTGCAGAATGAAAAATCAAGTGCGAGAAGTTGAGATGTACTAGCCTAAAATCCAGACATCGTGATGGCCAGCTTTAGTTTGCTGATCAGATGTAAAACTGTCTCTGGTTTTAATAAATTGATGGGTTTTTATGTGCAAAGTGTTCTTTGATAATTATGCTGGATACAAAAGGAAAAATGTACCTAACACTGCTTCAATAAAAACAGGTTTCAGATGCTGGGTTTCTACATGTCTAATTACAATTCCAATTTGCATCCAAGAGCGGCTTTACACTAATAACAAGTCAGAAAGCCTGATAAATAATTTACCATTTTCTGATACAGTGTAATCAATGTGAGTATCTGGAAGCATGTTGACTCTATAACCGCTTAAATGTGTCTGTAGTTTCTCCTGGTTAGCACAAAGAAATGCCAAATTTAGTGCAAAGAAACTTCGCTTCAAAATGACATGTCTGGGGCTGATCCTCATTAGCTGCTTCCCTTGGAAGACAGCCTCGTAGTCGCAGTAGGAACACTGGAGGAGTATTGAGGAAAAGAACAGAATAAAAATTTTGATTTGCTCATTTAAATCATAATTAAAATTGGTGATTTAAATGGACCAACTGACCAGCTCAGGGTGGTGTGGGGGCCTCCTGTTGTCATCCCGCCGAGCTGCCCCTGTCCTTCACTGAACAGCGGAGCATGTTGAGCGTGCTGTCCCTGCTTTGGTTTTTACGTCCTAGCCATGGCAGGGCAGTAGTGGGAGGCAGGAGGCCTCAGCTCTACCCAGAATACGCCACGGGATCCTGCAAACTGGGACGCTTTTGCCTGCAAACTTTCAGCCTTCTCTTAACCACCTCTGCTTGTTTGTGGGTGTGATGGAGGTGCAGAAGTGACGCAGAGAAAGACAGTGGCTGAGCCCAGCACCTGCGATGTGTGAGAGGTCTGAGGTGTGGTGAGTGCACACTCGGTGGCTGTGAGCTCGCCTTCCTGGGAAGGCTCCGGCTGCCTCTGGAGGTTTCCTCCAGCTCCTGCTCACCCTGCTCTGCTGCTGCCTGCCAGAGTGGAGGTGGGTGACGTTCCCAGCCTGAGCAAGAGTTTGTGGCAGCCACTGCCCCATCGTGGTGCAGATGGGCAGAGGGCAGCCCTGGGCAGGGGTCTGCGAGGCTCTGTGGCAGGAACGGCCCTGCTCTGCGCTGCCCCGGGCCCAGGGTGGTGCAGGCAGGGGGGCAGTGGGAGCGCTGCCGGGCAGGGCGCTGCCCGCCCTGATGCCAGGGCTTTGCCAGAGCCTGGCTCCGCTTTCCTTGTGCTGTGGGGACCAGAACTGCTGAAGTCAGCAGCTGGAGCTAGTCCCAATTTGTTAGAAGTAAGCACGGATTTTGCATCCATCTGCGAGCAGGGGAGCGTCCTCTCCCTCCATTCTGTATTCTCCCTACCCACTTCCATCAGAGCCTTCGCAGGGGTCTCAGTGTGTGACAACCGGGGCAGGCATTTGGCACATACACAACCTCAACTTTTGCACAGGAATCACCTCCTCGGTTGCACCAACTTGCAGCCACCTCCTGCAATTCCTTGAGCTTCGCATGCCTGCTTTGCAGCAGGGATGTGGGGCGTGCAGGGGACGCCATCCCTGTGCCTCAGGCAGGTGTGGGCAGCAGGAGTGGCTGCTCCCCTGGGACTCTCCTGCCCTGCGGGGCACAGTGGGTGCAGAAGGAGGCACAGCCCTGTCTCTCCCTGCAGTTTGCTGCTTTGGGAGCAAGACTGAAGCACAAATTAAACCCAGCAAGTGTGTTCTCCCCGCAGACTCATCCCTTCCTCTCCCCCAGCCACACCACAAACACACGAGTGTTTTCCCCGTCTGTGCTGCCCCGTCTGCTCTCTCCGGTCTCGTTTTACGGATGTGCAGCAGAGCAGCGATTGCTGCTGAAGGATTAGCCTGGTAATTTGGCTAATTTTTCTTGAGCTTCATTTTTCACATTATGAGCTTTGCAGAAAGACTAACGATCCTGGGTTTGCCTCTAATAGCCAGCGCGGGAGCGGGGAGGGGAAGCTGCGCTCCATCCTTTTGCAAAAAAAAAAAAAAAAAAAAAAGATGCATCGATGCACCGGGGAGCATCAGCCAGCCGGGCTGGCGTGGGCGAGCGTGGGGCTGCAGGCGGCCTGGCTGGCAGCACCGGGGGAGGCAGGGGGCTTTCCTCTGCTGCAGCACCTGGTGAGAGTTTGGGAACCTGGTGTTTCTTGCTGGCAAAAAGGAAAACACTTTGTACAAATAAAACCATTTGAAATCTTAGTTTTCCTTCGCTGCCTGAGGATGCTGCCTGTGCATGGGGCAGCATCGCCGCCGCGGTGTCTGCAGTCAGCGCAGGGTGTCTCTCACCACCCCGGGGGTGCTCCTGTCTCCCACCCAGGGGGTCTTCCCCCCCCAACCTGAGACCTTGCCGCTTGCTGCCTGTGGGGACCTGGTGGGTGCTGCCCATCCGCTGCCAGGCACAGATGGCATTATTTTTTTTTAAATCCGTGTCAGCAGTGGCTTCTTTCTGCTCTGGTGAATAGATGCTGAAGAGGCAGTGACATTATTTGACATAACAGAGAGAACAGAAAAAGGGTCAGTGAGAGAGATGAAATGTGAGTGCGCAGCCACGGGGAGGGCGGGGGGCTGCTCAGGACCCTCAGGGCTCCCCGCTGCTCCCGGGGTCCCTCCTGGGGACAGGGGGTGGAGCAGGACCAGGGGATCCCCCTGCATGGCTGGCAGGGCTCAGCGCTGTGTGCTCTGTGCTCGGCTGTGCGCAGGGAGCCTGAAGGGCTTGGGGCATCTGGGAGTCCCCCCTGGGGCTGGGGGTGCCCCAGCTGGGTGCTACCCTGTGCCCCCAGGAGGACCAGGGCCTCCTGGGTGAGCTGGGACCCCCCAGGTGCCATTTCCAGGTGGTTTGCAGCTCTTGCATCTGCCGCTGCAGAAGGGCTCCCTGTGCCCTCTCCCACCCCGCTGCCGGGGATTTCGGGGCTCCCTCCTTCCCGGAGTCTGGCCAGGGCTCGGCACCGAGCATGCGGGTTGCCCAGCTGCACCCCGGAGAGGCGAGCCCGTCCCCCCCGTCTCTCCCTTCCCTCTCCCCTCCCGGCACGCTGAAGGTTTTGAAAGTTAAGTATTACCGTCTGCTTTGTTGTTGCCTAACTACGACAGACAAATTGAGAACTAGTTGTCAAAATGTCAGTGCACAACAAATCAACATTCAAAATGAGTCTCAGCGCTATGTGGTGTATAATTAAAAAAAAATCCTTTTTAGAAATTTCAGCAAGCGTTGGCTCCGCTTTATATTTGTCTGTGTGATTAATAAAGGCAGCTAATTTTCAGACTTTAAAAACAGCTAGAAAATAGCTCCTAATTACATATTAGGTTCCAAGCGGCCCCCGCTGAGCGAGGCTGGTATTGGTGGGCCAGAGAATTTGGCAGGGGCTTAATTACATTCTGAGCATCATCTAATTTTAGTTAAATGTAATGTAATCAGCAGCAGATGTCTGAAATAAAATATGAATTATGAATATGATGAAATTTCATTCTTGAATAAAAAAGTAATTTGCTATTTAGTTCATTAAAGTCGCAGAGGTTTATTAGGGAGCAGGTATACGGTGCGGCTGGGTTGTATTAAAATGATATTTCAGAGAGAGTAGGAAATTGCATTAAAGGTGCTAAAATATTCTGCCGGGACGATGCGCCAGTTGGGAATTAACATTTACAAAAATAACGGAGCCCCTGGGCTGCTGCCAGCCCCCAGTGCCTGCAATTGACTCTGGAGCTTCTCATTTACGCAAGGTGACATCCCGCATCCCAGGGTGGCCCCGGGGACCTGCTCCCACCATCCTGCCCCGGCCATCCCGGGGCTCATCCAGGCTCACAACACGGATGAGCTCAGCCGTTTCCCCTGTTATTCGGGGAGGAGGCTCAGCTGGGGACGAGAGCCCCCGGCGTGTCCCCAGCGCAGGCGTCCCCCAGCCACGCAGGTGTGAGGCCATCGAGCTGGGCTCCGTACGCCTTTTTCCAGCTTGGCCAGGAGAGCGAAACATCAATCCACCCGTCAGCTCCGGGGCCGCAGCAGATCCCTGCAGAATGCTGTCGCCTGGACATCTCTCCCTGCAGCATCCTCCGCAGTTCCAGCTCTGAAGTTTAAATTGCTTTTCTCTATTCCTCGGTGGCCCGGACTGACAGATAAGCATCTTCTGGAGAGGGAGAAAGATGGCATGTTCATTACTTCCTTGTATTACAGATGCTGTCATTTTAATCCCTCCTGGATGCCGGGAGAAAGGCTGCGCCTGGGCACCAGCTCAGAGGACTGCCCGCTTCCCAAATGTGCTATCTGAAGAACAGCCCACAGCCGATTCCTCCTGCACAGAGCAGGCGAGTGCAGAAGAAAGCCCTGCTCACCACAGCGTGCCAGCAGCAGCAGGCAGCGTCCCCGTCTGCTGGGTCCCGGCGGCTCTGGCATGCCCGGCATGGGTGATGCTCGGCAGCATGGGCGTTTGTGGCGCAGCCAGGCTGCCACACTTGCTCGCGTGGGCTAGCAGTCCTCCCTCTTCTATTCATCAAGGGCATGACAGCTAAAATTCATTTGAAGATGAAGAAAGTGCCGGCTAATCCTTTCTGTGAGACAGTGATAGACTAGCGGCTCGGGAAGAATTGCACAGCAGTAATGAAATTAGGCTAAAACTGCTGGCGGGTAGCAGATAATTGCCCTTGTCTGTCACGAGGAATAACATCTCCCAAATCCAACACAATGATTGTTAAAGTTGCAGGAATTTATTTTATTTTATTTATTTTATGGGTTTGGGTTTGGCTTTCCAAAGGCCTTTCCCAGAAAAAAACAAATGAGCAGGAGCTGCGTGCTCTCCTCCTGCCTTCCTTGGGTGCTTCGACTGCCTCCACCACTGCAGCTCATTAGCCTTGCCGAAGCAGGCAGACATACACCATCGCCGTGATGCCGAGGACACCCCAATGCAGGAGCCTCCAGGGGGGCTGTTCCTGGGGAGCAGGAGATGACCCAGCCGGCATGCTGTGCTGCCGCTTGGCGCCGGCACCGCGGGTTTGTGGCTACGGGGAGCCAGTGGCGGTGCTGCTGCTGGTTTGTCCCCAGCTCCTGCTGGTCTTGCTGGCAGGACCCGGTGCTTTCCAGGGGGGATCCGTCCCCCAACACCGGGGTTCTGCCTGGCCCTGCCTGCCCCAACAGCACCTGACTGCGCGGTGCCAGAGCTGGTGGTGGGGTGCCAGTGCCGGTGCCGGTGCCTGAATGGCCATGCAAGCCCCAGCACCACGTCAGGGCTGACCACCAGCCATTTATTTTGTAATTTATGGGGGGCGGCAGGCAGCACAGCGCGGGTGAGTGAGTGCACTGGCCAGCAACTGCGATGTTTTATACGCAAGGGCTGGCACGGGTAATTTACTGCGGCCAGCAATAACATATTTCACTTTCCGTCTCCCAGATGAAGATTACTTGTGTTTGAAAGTGCCTGAACACACACTCAATTCTGCTTAAACGCTCTCAGCCAGCTGAACGTGGATCGTCCCGGCAGCACAGCCAGCTCAGCCCTGTGCTGGGGTGGTATGGAGATGAGGATGGGGCCAGGTGAGGGGACAGGCTGTACCGTAGCCCGTGCACCCGTTGGAGATGCCCGTGGCGCTGGGGAAACCCACCTGGAAGCACCCGGCACAGCGGCTGGAAATATTCAGTGCACCTTCCCTGACATTTAATTCGGCTGGGCAAGGAGCTCCGTGGCATTTCCAAGAGGGGCTCAGGAAAGGTCAGAGGGTGGAAAAGGTTGGCAGGGTCAGTGGTCCTGCCTCACCCCGCAGATCCTCCTGACCTGCCCCCCGGAGAGCTGCAGCACAGACACCACATCAGCTGAATATCAGCTGCTGATGGCTGGCACCAGCACATTGGGAAGTGCCGCGTGCTGTCCCAGGGAATGCCTGAGCCGCATGAGAGATGGGTTGGAACACACAGGGGGGTCACATCTGCACTCCTGGAGAATGTCCCTGTGAGATGTGGGGTGCGGAGGGCAGGAGCTGGGGCTGTGGCAGTGAGCGAGTGGCCACAGCACCCAGCGGGTGGGCATAGGGTGCTGGGTGGGTGCTGCAGGGTCTTGGGGCAAGAGGAGGTGGGTAGTGGGGAGCTCCTGCGTCCGGCACCATGGGAGCAGAGCCAGCTGGCAGCTTGGCAAGTGCTTGGAGGAGGTGTGAAAAGTCCTGTCCCTGATGCTGTGGTTAGGCAGGAACAGCTATAATGCTCTTTCTCCATCTCTCTGGTTTTTTAATTAGCAGGACCAACATCCAGCCAGGCACAGAGGACGAGGAGCTCAGAGAGATGAGGGGACACCGACGGCAGGGCTGTGCTGCCAGGGCCGTGGGGCCGTGCAGAGCCCAGCAGTCCTGGATCCGCTGGGGGCTTGGCTTTGCTCGGTGGCAGCCTGGTTTGGGTGCAATGCTGCCAGCTCAGGGCTGAGATGGGTGCTGCTGGCAAGTGGAGGGGAGCCAGCACGGCTGGCTGGGATGGGGCTGTGGGCAGCCTCCCACATGGAGGACGCTCCAGTGCAAAGGCCAAAAGAGCAATGCTCACTCTGTGGGCTTTTTAAAACCCTGCCTTGCTCTGTCCTCCTGAGGTCAGCTCTGTTTTGCCAGCAGATGTGACCGCCTCCTCCCCTTGTGGTGTGCACATCTGCTGGCAAAACATGGGATTTCCACAGCTCCCTGGGCAGGGAGAGGTGTGCTGTGCCCTGAAATAATGAGGAGCTGACACTGGCTTCAGCCTCCAGACCCAAAAGAGCAGGAAGCTGACGCTGAGGTGCGAGTGGAGGGGATGGGGAGCCCGTGCGGGGCTGGATCCCATCCAACTCCTGCTGCCCTTGCCAATGGCCCCAGCAGGGCTCCGGCTGCAGGCACAGCTGAGGTGTTGCTGCAGGAGCCCCAAGGCTGCACCAGCCCTGCTGAGCCCCCTGGACCCCATGGCGGGGGTGCTGGGACCAAGGCTGTGGTGCTCTGCACACCAGCCCAGGAGCTGCCGCTGCTCCTGCCAGCGCTAGCGCATCTCTCCAGCACTCCCCGGCAAGGCACTTTCGTTAATGGATGCTAATGTGTCACCCAGCCCATTTGTCTTCATTTGGTGCCAGCCGGCAGCACATGGGGACGCAGCCAGGGCCAGGCACACAGCCCTGCCGCCCGCCCCGCACCGCTCCCGGCACAGCTCAGCCCATCCCGGCACTGACACCGGCATGCTGGCACTAGCGTGGCCGGTGCAACCAAACTGGCTGACGATGCTCACCCATTCCCATGTGTGCATCCCAGGGAGCATCCCCAGTTGCTTTGAAGGCATGGGGCTGCCAGCCTGAGATCCCAGCAGGGCTGGGGGGACCTGGGGATGAGCCCCCCCATCTACCAGGCAGCCTGCACCTCTCCGCGCCACAGTGTCTGCTGGTGTGGTGTCCTGGTGTCCCCATGCCAGGGATTTCGGTCTGGGTCTGAGCTGGGGAGCAGGGAACATTGAGCCCTTGTGGCTCTGGGCTCATGGGAGTAAATGGGAGCTGGGCATGGCTTTTGGGGCATGGCAAGGCTGGGACAAAGGCTCCCGTCAGCTCCCCACAGTCACCCGTGGCCACCCATGATCCTCCTGCAGTGGCTGTGCGCGAGGGGGACTGTGACGCTGCTGCCATGTCCCACCGGATTCCAGGATGGAGTGTCTCCACTGGAGCTGCTGGTGGGTAATTTCTGATTAAGGATTACTGTACCATCGGCTTCAGTTTGATTGCAGATGTTTTTAATTATATCGTATAAGATCGTATTATGTAATTGCATTTATCTGATTGAAGCCTTAATTGTAGGATTTCATAATGGTATGACTGGGTAAATATACCATTGCGTCTGTTGTCCCCCAATGAAAATTAGGTGCTTCATGTCTTTATTGCATTATCCTGGAAAGGAGTTTAAATTGGGAAGAAAGAAATTAGGAGAGAGAGAAGAAAGGAAAGGCGACTTGGTCCTCCCAGTCCTGGTAAGCGTGGTCCCCTTCCCGGCGTGGGGACACACGGGATGTGCTGCAGTACCCAGGCTTTGCACTCTCCCGCCTGGAGCTGCCAGCGGCTGCCGGAGCACCTGCTCCTGCCCAAGCATCGCCTCCATCTGGGCATCCCTGCCCAGGGGCAGCCGGGGTGGGCAGAGCAGGGCAGAGCCTGGCCCGGGGCACGGCCAGGGTCCTGATGGCATCACAGCTCTGCCAGCCCCGGCTGCCGGTGCGGGGCTGAACTGCCCTTCACCTCAGCACTGGGATGCAGCCGCCTGGGTTTCCTGCAGTGATTTTTGCAAGATCTATGTTGCAATTATCATTTGGTTAACGGCGGCTGGGACAATACATTAAGGGCGATTACAATTAAAGAGCAGGAGGCCGGGAAGGCGCTGGGCCGTCGCCTCGCAAGCTGCAATTACACCTGATGGGGGAACTGAGCCAAGCCCTCCTGACAAGTTCCCCATTAGCAGGAGCATCCTTGGAGCACAGCCGGCCCTGGGCTCTGTCAGCCTTTAATAAGCAGGTGAAGGAAGGCAGCCCGGCGCTGCCAAGGGCTGCTGGGGCCGGAGTGCAGCGGGTGCTGGTGGAGCCAGGAGCACCGTGCGGTCCCCATGCAGCTACCCACTGCAGCCCTGCTGCTGCCTTCCAGCTGCTTTTAAAATAATCTTCTTTTTTTTAGGGGTGGAAAGAGGCACTTATGTAAAATTAATATTTCCATTAATAATGGCATGCAGCAAAATAATTGGAAAGCCCTCCACCTTAATTGCAGGCCGCCTGATTCCCGAGGAAAGCGCTAACCAAGTGTCTGCGAGGGGCTTGTTAGTGGGGCAAGGTGGGAGGTCGAGGGCTCTGAGCCCCGGCACGCTCAGTGCACCTCCTGCTGTAGGGGGTTCCCGTGTCTTTGCGCCTCCCCACAGCAGTTAAAGGGAGGTTCAGGTTTTTGTCAGAGCCTTTTTTCTGGCCATAATCCGCAACATGCGGTTCGCACAGAGCCTCCTGGCTAATGGGTTTAGGATTACGGGAATATGCACAAATCCAGCGTCTCGCTGTCACTCTGCTCGGCACGGTAAGGTGATTTCATTAGGATTTAGCTTTAGAGAAAAGTCTCTCTCTCTCTCCCCTTAATATTATTTTTATTCAATTACATCAGCAATTCATGAAACTTCAAAGACGTTTCATCAGCGCAACCCAAATGCTGCCGGATCGCACACTTGAAAGAGGGGAAGAGAAAGAAAACATAAGCTGCTGCTTTAATGGAATTACTGAAAGGGGCTTTTTAATTAAAAACAAAGGTTGGGGATGAGGTCTATCCATAATTTAGTGCTGCTGGATGTAATATCTGCTGGTGGTTTAATTTTAATAAATGTATGTATTATTAACGGTGCGATCTATATTTTCCAAGCCAGAGGAAGGCCCAGCTGTCCCCGCAGGTACAGCTGTCAATATTTGTGCCACGGCGGGGGGACGCTCGGTGGCTGTGGGGCAGGGGATGGGGACAGGGATGCTCCCAGTGACCCCTCAGTGCTGCACCGGGTGCTGGAACTGTCACAGCCCTAACGAGTTAATTACTGGCTAGCTCCGGCGTGGATTATTTAGCACGACTCCATCCCCTCTTTTTGATTATTTCCTCTTAATTAGCCTTTATTAATGAGACGTGACCTCGTCCAGCGTGCTGGTTCCTCGCCACCATCTGCCAGGAGGATGCCCGTCCTGCCCCAGCGTGGGACAGGGGTGTCCCCAAGGCCAAGGGCTGCCGGGCGGTGGCTGAGGGGGATGGTGGCACGCAGTGGTCCAGCCCGCTGCCCAGATGCTGCTCTCACGGGGGGGTTCCAATCCCTGTGCCACTCTGGTGGGGTGGCACCCACCCCCCATCCCCTCTGCCAGCTGATGCATGCTAATAAAAACAAATTAACTTGTATAAGCATTAATTTTCCAGCATCCATCCATCCCGGCCTCATTACAATGGCAATCCCAGGAGCCGGGGGTTTGGGCATATTGTAATGAGGCGCATGCGGTAGTAAAAGTCCTTCTAATAGGATTTATTTACTGTAATTGTGATTCGAGGCACAGTGCCATCACCCGGCGAGCCGGCGGGGCTGGGGAGGAAGGGGCATCGCACTGCTCTGTGGTGAGGCTGGAAATCTGCCACAGCTGAGGCAGGGGGAAGCCTCACAGGGGGATCTGAGGGGTCCCATCGGACCCAGGGCACAGGGAAGGGGCTGTCCCTGCAGAGCCATCCCCTGTCCCTTGCTCCAGCAGAGGTTTCCCAGAGGACTGAGACTGTCCCAGTGATGCCAAAATGATCAAAAGTCCAAAAGGGTTGGTTTTTTCCCCAAAAGCCAGAGGGTGCTGCAAGAAGGGGTGGGGGATGGAGGGAGTGTGGCACTATGAGGAGCTGATTGACTTCCCTGCAAGACTAAACATTGGGCCACTGGCTGAGCCCCATTAAGCCTTCCCAGCCTGATGGAGGAGATTTGCATGAAGCTGTGGCCCCCCTGGATCCCCCCGCCCCCCAGCCACCGCGGATTCATCCTGTCGGAGGGCGGCTCACCTGTGATTTCATTAAGGGAGAGGTGAAAGGGGAGAAATACAATTCAAATGAGATAATTAAAAACTCAGATTAGCAATTACAGGCGTCGCGGTGTGCTGCCGGCGGGCGCTGCTGGTGCTGTGGAGGGGGCCAGCCGTCCTCGCTGGGAACTGCCCCGGCACCCACCATCGCAGCTGCTTGTGCCGTGCTGGTGGCTGGCGGCGGGGACTGCTCGGCATCCCTGAGGCCGGAGCGATGGTCCAGCGCATGCCCCTTCCCTAAGCATCCCGCCAGGAGCTGCCGGGCGGGCTGTGCCACCGTGCATTGCCAGGGGACAAGGTCACCCGTCACATTTTGGGGTTTCCTGCCGGAGCTGGGCTGCAGAAGCTGCTTTGATGGCACACGGCTCCTCCTTGGCCCTGTGCACGGCACATCTCCATCCTCCTGAGCAGAGGCAGCTCAGAGATTTGTGAGGCAAGAGCTGCTCCGCGGCTGGAGGGATGCTCTGGCCATGCTGGGACCACTGCTCTTGCACATGGTTTGGCTTCCTGGCACACGCGGCACCAGCACGCACCGGGGAGCAAAGCCCGGACCCCATCAGGGACGATCCCGCTGCCGGGGCCCACAGTGGCGGCTCCGCTCCCGCACCAGCACTGAGCCCGGGCACTCGTAATGCACTTCTGCTATCGGGTACCCAAACCCACTCAGGAGTCCCAGAGGAGGGCCCGGAGCCGGGAGAGCTTTTCTCTCGCTTGCACTTCATTATTGTTGCTAAGGAAACCTCTTCCCGGGATCTTGCCTGGAACATGTCTGCCTCGGCGGGGCCACACATCCATCTCGCCGAAACTGCCCTGAAAGCTGGAGTCGGCACAGACAAAGGCCGGGACGGAGGTGGGAGGCTGCGCGGGGGCCACTGCCGTGGCAGCAGAACCACGGCCCTGCTTTGAACCGTGGCTGGGCACTGGAGGGGGCCCAGCCGCCCCGGCTGACTGTGCAGGGATGCACCATATAGACAAGTTGACAGGGATCATTTTGCAAGAAAAATAATAAAATAAAATAAAATAAAACAAAATAAAATAAAATAAAATAATCCCCTAGCCACCCCCAGTTCTCGCTAGCAGCAGGATGAGGAGTTTGCAGCCGTGTCCCCCGGCACATGGCTCCAAGGACTGGCACAGCAGTGGGGGTGAGCATGGCCACTGCACTGGCTGGGGCGGTTCATCTCGCTCTCATTTTGCCCCATCATTAATTTTGGTCCCCGTCTTATGGAGGGGGCTGGTGCTCACAGCCATGGGGGGAGTGCGGGGGCACAGCCCCAGCCCTGCATCCCCCCCGTGCCGGGCTAATGATTCCCACTGTAGCGAGACAAGTTCCCATCGTTAGGAGTGGGAGACTCGCGCATTGATTTGTAGCTTCCTTTTGATGCAGCAAGAATTTATTCCTCGGGAAAGAGCTTTCTATAGCCACCCAGGGATTATTGATGGCATTGAACTCCTCACTGCCCTCTGAATTGCAACCGGTCCCGGTGCAGTGCAGTGCCCATGGGACCGTGCGGGAGAACCAGGACACCCTGTTTTCGGCACAGTGATGCAGCCGGGCTCACTCCGTGTAACAGCTGCTGGGAATCGGCCACTGGGGCTTGGGAAAAATATTAACAGGGCTGGGATGGCTGTTGTGCAAACCATTGGCAACATAGTGGACCCAGCACCCATCAAAGCGGTGCTACATCTGTGTTCATGGTGCCGCACCGGCACCGGTGTGAGCTCATGACATGCATGGCTCCGTCCTTTGTCGCGCAGCTGTTGCACTTGTTCATGCCATGAGCTCGTTGCATGTCCCACATGTCTCTGCAAGACCCCTGCAGGCCAGGAGCAGCGTCCGAGCATGACTTCCAGGTGGGAGCTGCCGGGAACAGCCGGTGCCCTGCGTGCCGCTGCCAGCCCCCCTTCTCCAGGGATGCTCCCAGAGCCCTGGGGCTGCCTGGTCCCGACAGGGACCCCTCTCGCCTCCTGCCCTCCAGCTGCAGGACAGGGTGGCCCCGTCAGAGTGAAGGCACCCGTGGCAATGCGCGAGCCCAGTGCCCCGCGGATCGGGGCCGCGGCAGCTCTCAGTGGTGGCACCACAACCTCCGAAGCCCCGCACCGCAGAGGGGCCTTTTGTCTTGCCCTTACCAAGCCTCTACCTCCTCTTCTCCTCCTCTCTATTTTTTCCCTGCATTCCTCATTAAAGAAGACTACAGATTTCCCAGCCTGTCTCCTGGTTTTATATTGAAAAGGCTAAATGATATGCTGACACCTTAATTATACCCCATTGTCACAATGTAGCATGGAAGTGGTGTGAGTGATATGAGAAGAAAGGGCTGCAGCGTGCGTGGCAGCTCCTTTGATTTGCAGTGGCAGGTTGGGAACGACACAAACGGGGGCTCGCGCCAGCATCACCCCTGTGCACAGTATCCACAGCCCAACTGTCCTGCTGGCCATTGGCTCTCTGGCATCAATTAGTCTCCGAGGATGCGTGGATTTGGGGGACAGGGAGGGCGAGGGGCGGTAACACCAGCATGGGGAACCTTCCAAGGCTAAGTGATGTGATCAAGGCCAGGTGGCGTGGGTAGCCCCAGCTCTCCTGGTCACCCTGCCTGTCCCTGTGTGTCCCTGCTCCATCCCCGGTCCCAGGCTGCTCTGCCAGCCAAGGGCATGGGAGGTTTCGGGCTGTGGCTGCCGGGAGCAGTGAGGCTCCCTCTTTGGCAGAGACCCCAGCCAGGCAGAAATGTGCCAATTAAGCAATCACTCCTGATTAGCAGGGTCTGGGGGAATTCATTGTGCTGGGAGAGCATCGCCCTCTGCTACACGATGTGTTTGTAAAATCAGCATCATCTGAGCCATAGCAGGGCCGGAACCTGGCCATCCCTGCGGCCGGTGGCTCCATGCCTGGTGCAGCTCCTACCCTTGCCAAGGGGCTGGCAGGAAGCAGTGGTGGTGGCACACTGTGCCCAGCTAAAAATATCCCCCCCCCCCCAAGTTTGGAGATGTTTAAATATCTCCAGTGCCTATTGTCACCGCTGTCACAGGGTCAGAGGTTCTCCAGCCCTCCACAGGCTTGGCTTTGCCTTCTCAGCAGCCTGGTGCGTTGCTGCAGGGAGAGCGGGGTCCCAAAGGCTGGGCTGGGGTGCAGATGAGGTCTGGCCGTGCCTCAGGGGGGCCAACCTGTGCAGGAGCTCCCAGGTCTGTGAGACTCCCAGAGGAGCAGCCTCCTGCCCCGGGGTGCCCTGGCTGCACCCCGGGGGCTCGTGCTTCCCTGGTGGGAGGGTGCAGGTGGCACCCCTGTCCCCTGGGAGCCCCTGCTGCCCCCCTTCCCTGCTGTGACTAGGGGGACAGGCACAGCTCCTCGCAGCGCCTGCGGTCAGGGCTGTGCTTCCTCCTCCTCCACCTCCCCACGCTGCTGTCCGTTGGAAATTTATGCTCCCATTCACTGTGTTACATGTTTAAAAAAAACTCCACTTACTGGTCCCCATTGATTTGCTGCCAGGTAGGGAGAGGGGAGGAACAGCATTCCCCGAGCAGCACAGAGCAGGCGTCCCACCATCTGCAGGGACAGTGGTGCCTCTGGCTGCCCTGGCCCCCCAAATACCCGCCTCACCCCTGGCAAAGCCAGCATGCGCAGGCACACGAGGCCAGGACAGCTCAGAGTCACGGTGAGAGCACCCGGCACGTGCGAGGACAGTGGCGGTGGCGGCACATGGGCAGCCCCGGTGGCACATAGCCGGTCCCCTGTCCCGTCCCGCATCCACTGAGGCTGGGAAAGAGGAGATGGAACAGCCATGAAACGTTTTCCATTAACAAAATGTTACCTTTTAAAATGACATGATGTGGGAACAAGACATCAAACAGCCAGACGGATTGCCCGACTGAGAGGCACTTTTCCATATGCATTCAGCAAATGCATTTGTTTTTGAAAATGAAGTCCCGGGGGAGCGCAGGCGCGGAGCAGGGAACTTGTTTAAATAATTGTAAATGCCTTTGTACGATAAACAGCGGAGTTGGCATCGCAGAGCCACTCGCACTCTGACAGGGTAGTGTTGCAGAGCCGATGTGTGACACACAACAGCGGCACACCGAATCCTGGGCACCGTGGGGCTGGCAGCTTCCCTGGCTTCCCTGGTGTGCCCTATGTCCCAACTCCGTGTCCCTGCCCTGCAGACATCGCCGGTCACCGCAGAGCAGAGGGAGGATATGGGTCCCAGCTCGATGCACCATGCTGTGCCACGCCACACTGTGCCACACCATGCCATGCCATGGACACCCAGGCATTCCAGGGCAGTGGGTGCAGACTGGGGCAGCTTCAGGTGGGGACAGACAGGAGCTGCTGCTCTGAAGGAGCCAGGAGCCAATTTACATGCAAATGTCATCATTAATCAAGGACAAGAGGAGGAATGAGCAGAAAACACCAAATACAAGGGCAGAGTGTTTTTTACACCGGATGCTTTTCAAAGTTGCTAATGAGGCATCAGCAGCTCTTTTCATATCCAGATTATTTGCTGTCTGGATTCTCCAGCGATCCCACCTTCTCCCGGGTCTGGGGCTGGGGCTCCCTCCGTTTCCCAGCATCGCCCAGCCTGGCTGGGTGCCTCATCCCAGCCTGTACCCAGCCACCGCCCGGCTGAAACGCCAGTGGCAGGAGCAAAACCAGGGCAGGGACACAACGGCACTGGTTACAAAGAGAACGGTGCAGCATCCAGCCCATAGCGTCTCGGCCAAGCCTGCAGCGCTTTGCCACAGCATGTGAGGACGTGATCCCGTCGCTGTGTCCTGCCCTGGGGTCACTGTCCCCCCCGCTGCTCTTCCCGGGGCTCAGCCAGGACATGTCTGCACAGAGGGATGTGCCCCCATCTCCGTCACTCTTGCGAGATCTCTTCATCTTCTCCTGCTGGCAGGAGGGCCCAGAAACCCTCCAAAAATGGCTTGGCCACTCAGAAAGATGCTGTCTCCCCCTTCTGTGCACTTACCCCTGTATCCCCATGCTGCCCGGCATGGGATGAGGACTCTGCAGGAGGATGTGGAGCTGAACCAACTCTGCTCCTGCTGTGGCCACCCTGCTCCCAGGGCTCTTCCCACTTCCTGGCATGTTTATTCCTGCACAGGGCTTTGGCTGCTGCCCTTAATCTGATTTCAGGCCGCTTAGGGCAGGAATGCCACCCTGCAAAGGGGAGCCTTGGGAGATGAGGGAGCTTGGGCTCTGGGGGGGCTCGGGGGCTCTGGGTGGGGTTGTCTCAGAGGCTTCAGGGAGGACCCCCAGGGCCGTTTGCCAAATCTGGTCAAGTTTCTTGGTTTCCACCCTGTGAGGGAAGGGCTGCAGAGGGGCTGGAAACCTAGGAAGCAAACTGGAGTTACTGGGCACCCGCGCTCCCCTGACTGTCCCTGCAGTCCTCACAGCCCACCCATGTCCCAGTGAGGGACCCTGACCAGCACGTCCCTGGTGAGTGACCATATGCCTGACCCTGCTCCCAGCCCTGGAGGGGGATCTGCCACCTGTGAAGGCAAGAAGGATGTTGGCACCTGGCACAGGGGCTGAAATGAGTCCCTCGGGCAGTGGGACTGGGGCACCCAGGGCAGTGGGATGCTCAGGGACACCCAGGGCAGTGGGATGCTTGGGGGTACCCAGGGTGGCAGGATGCTCGGGGACATCGAGGGCAGTGGGACACTCAGGGATGCCCAGGGCACCTGAGGCCACAGCACTCACCTGGCGATTGCAGGGCAGGTGGGATGGCACCGAATGTGGAGGCTGGTCCAGATGTGGGCAGAGTGCTGGCAGGCTCTGCCTGCACTGGCAGTCCCGTACCCACCATACTGGGCCAGTCCCGTCCATGGGTGCCTGAGCAGACCCAGGAGTTGGGATTTCACAGCTAAAAAGCTGGACCCCTTTCTTATCCATCAGCAGCTGCTTTCCCTGCCCAGTCCTGCTGACATGCTGCAAGGCAGAGCCAGAATTAAAAAATACTAATAAAACACAAAAGTAGTCAAAATAAAATAGACTTGTTACAATGAACCCAACCTGAACAAACAAACACTGCCATGATTCAATTAATGAAGCGGTTAAGCATATAATATTGTTAAGCAAAGCAAAACAGCCTTTTGATGTGTAAATCATACTTGTGCCTGGCAAAAATCACTGAAAGCAAAGAAATCTGGGCCCTGACTTTGCAGGGGAGGCGGCAGCACAAGGGCAGCAGCTGGCAGGCGTGGGAAGTGGGGTTGGGGTCCCCAGGACCCTGTCATCGTCCTGCAGCCGGGAGGTGGGATGGGGACAGAGCGGGGTGGGAAGGGGCCGGTGGGGACCCCCATACCACTGCTCGC
This sequence comes from Sula dactylatra, assembly GCA_013389905.1. NCBI lineage: Eukaryota > Metazoa > Chordata > Aves > Suliformes > Sulidae > Sula > Sula dactylatra. Next base: position 77,421 of record WEKW01018167.1, on the reverse strand, counting down.
CTTTGCCTGTCAAACACATCCCTGATTTTATTTCAATTTCATTTAACTGAAGCAATTTCTAAGTAGCCCTGGGTCTGGCTGGCAGCACTGGCTGCAGCCATTTCTCTTGAATTTTATACAAAATGTTCTCCCAGTGGTAAAGAACCAATATTGGAGATCTCAGGCAAAACCTGCCCCTTGCTTCAGCCACAAAAATAAAATAAAATGGGAGGTGTGTGGAGCAGCAGTGGGTGAGGTCCCCAAGATCAGCCACAAGCTGAAGCTTCAATGGGACGTTTCAGCCTCTGTGGGTCCTTCAGGTGACCGCCGCAGCTGGCAGCTGCCTGGGGCATTCCCACCTATTCCTTCTCAATCCTGTCGGCAATCTCAGCCCTGATTGTGGAGGAGAAGGCTGGTGAGATAGAGGGGCTGTATGGAGGACAGAGACTGTCCCTATCCCCAGGATGGCTGCTGTGGGCTCAGCCCCGTAGCAGCCACCAGAGAAGCCACTGCCTGGTCTCCGCAGCGCAGTGGCGAGGAGGGCTGATCCCCCTTATTTAGCTCCACAGAAATGTGAGTAATTTACCGCCCCCACCACAGGATCTGAGCCCCGGCACCTGACACCCCGCCGGAAGAGCTGGCAGCACCCACGGTCCCCGCAGCGCTCGCGGGAACGGCGTCAGGGCCCCCAGAGCTGACCTGGGGACGAGCAGTGCCCGGCGGGGTCTCCGGGATGGTCGCGTCCCCCGCGGCAC
>WEKW01018167.1:53000-76647 GCA_013389905.1 Sula dactylatra | reverse complement strand
AGGTGGGGGGCCGGGGGCGGCATCCATGGCAGCCTCCTTTGCCCGTGGCACCACAAGGTTGAGGCCCTTGGGATGACAGAGGTGGGAGCTGGGTTTTCCCCCTGGAAGCGATGGGGAAAGCTCTGGAGGTGGCAGCATGCTGAGCATTGCCCCAGAGTGGGGCCAGGTCCTGGCCCAGGAGGGACAGGGCCATGGGCATCGCTTGCTCCCGCTGTCAGGGCAGCAAAACAAGAAGGCTGCCAGGCGCTGGGCTGGAAAAATTGCTGTCAAATAAACAGAAAGTTTATTCAAATCATTTCCACTGCAAATTGTCTCCAGAAATGAACTTGAAAGCAGTTCTGGAGCAATTCATTGGTTTCACAGAAGCCAAAAGCATGGGTTAACGGGGCTCAAATGGATCCCATGGGAATTGTAAATCCCTCCAAGGGGGCGGGGTGGGTGCTGCTCAGCCATCACGCCGCCTTCCCTTCACCCTCCCAGCAGCAGAAATTGAATAACTGATGTAATTTGAATAACGCTAGGATTTGTAATGATATTGAAATGTAAAGATAAAAAGGAATGTAATCAAAAGCTGATGGCAAACAGTTGTTACTATGCACTTGGGGCAATCGCACTGCAAGGAGCATGCCGGTGATGGGCGCGCTGCGAGCGGCGTTAATGAGCAGAGAGGGGAGGCAGCACCGGAGTCAGAAATAAGAAGCAACATTTCCACCCGACTCAGCAGAGCCAGCACTGAGAGGGGGGAATTATTTAAATGCAAAATCATTATCATCCCAAATCGTTTCCAGCGGAATTGATTGCTTTTCTCAGCGGGGCGGGGGAGAGGGGCTCGATGCTGTGTTGGTCACCCACCCCGCCCCGCGCTGGCTGCCCCGGCCCCACCGTGGATGCACTTCTCCTGCCACGGGGCTCCTCAGCAGAGCCACGCCGGCAGCGGGTGCCCATCCCCATGGGATCCCAGCTGCCAGTGTGCAGGTCCCCCAGCCCCCGGCTACCTGCTCCAGCCTTATCGTGGGGCTCCCCTGTGCCCCGCAGCTGCCCTGCCGGAGCCCGCAGCCATGCCGCTGGCAGCCCCGCTTGCAGGTGGGCTGCTCATCCCTGGGGCATTGCCTTCTTTTGCAGTTTTGGGGAGTTTTGAGTGGGTTATATCTTTTTTCCTTTTTTTCCTTTTTTTTGATAAAACCCAGCAGCACACCTCACTGACAGCAAGGAGGTGGGAAACTTGCCATGGCACCCACCACACCACCACGGCACCCACCACACCACCACAGCACCCATCAGACCCCTATGGCACCCATCACACCACCACAGCACTCATCACACCATCACGGCACCCATCACACTGCCACAACACCCACCACACCACCACCTCCCAACACCTGGCTGCTGCTGCCAGCAGCTGTTTTTTGGGAATCAAACTGCGTCCACACGGCATGTGGCAGCGGCAGCCGAGCTCCTGCCCTGCATCAAACAGAGTTTGTTGAATATTTTCTCCAGCGAGTTGCATTGAGTTTAGTAAGAAATTCTTCCCTGGGTGTCTGCAAAGCTGGTGGCTCCTGCCAGAGCCCCCCATTCCTGCTGCATCCCCAGAGCCCCCCAAAGGTGCTCTTGGGGAGCGGGTGATGGAGGAACAGCATCCCCTTGAAAAAGTCAAACCAGGATTTTTTCCCAGCTACATGTATTTGCCCTTGCAGCCCTCTGTGCCCTTCTGCCCTGGCTGGGCTTCGGCTCCCACGCCTCGTGCTGGCAGCATGGAGCTGGAGCACACCCAGCTCAGCCGTAGTGATGGCAGTGCTGGTCCCGCTTACGGCTCCATTTAATCCCCTGCGATAAATAACAACACAAAAGACTTTCTGAAGTTCTCAAAGCTGCGTTTGCCGAGCAGCCTCCAGGCACTGTTTGTGAAGAGATGTTATTAAATTGATTTTTTTTTCCCCTTTACATGCTCAATGAACATTAAAATTAAAGTTCTGCTTAGTCTCCCCCTGGGGCGAGGAGGGGCCGTGGTTCAGTGGAGGTGTGCCCACGTGCCGGCACCGTGTGTGGAATCCGGAGCAGCTCTGCCATGCTGGAAGGCTGATCCCGGTGCCACTACGGTGCTCGGGATGGAGATTGGTATGGCTGTAGAAGGGGGACCTTGGCCCCGAGTGCCAGTGGCCTCCAGGGACCAGCGAGCACCCAAGAGAGGGGCAGAGAGGATCATAAGTTGGACCAGGGTGAGGGATACTGGGAGGGGGATAGGGCTGACCCCAGTCCAGGACCAAATACCCCCACTGCATCCGGTGGCCTGACCCAATGCCAGGCTGTGTGTCCCCCCCGCTGTGTTGCCATCCCTGGGGGCCAACCCTCCTCCCAGCATCACAGAGCAGCTGCCAGAGCAGACCGGGTGCCTGAGCAAACACTGAGAGCCAGCCCTGTCTCGGGGAGCAGCCGCACACCCGTTGATGGGCGGCACATAGGAAAGGCAGTGCCAGCTTAATTAGGGTGACTGATTGCTGGTGGCATGGCAGGAAGGGGGTTGCAGGTGTCGTGTGGGGGCCAGAGCCGGGGTGGCTGCTGGCCCCACCACTTGGGCACATCTGCTGCTGGGCACATCTGGGTGATGCTCAGGGCAGATTTTGCAGCACCACAAACATCCGCCAACCCTCCAGCTGTGCAGGGCAGCGAGGGGTGATGGTGGGGAGGTGGCAGCCCCCTCGTCCCGTCAGGGACAGTGTCCTGGGGCTTGGTCTTGGGGGGGGTCAGGAATAGGCTCCCCGTGGCCCCCCCTTTCCTCCTCCTCAGCCCCACCACTTCTCCTGCTCCAGCCCCAAGGACTCAAATCATTGCCTAATTTAGAAAAATGACGGGGAGACGGTTTTCCACTGACACAGTCACTACTGAAAATTTACTTCAAGGTTCATTGTTGGCAATGTCAAAAGTGATGAAAACCAATAAAAAGAACCAGCACAGCATGAATGTCTGGGTGACAGCGCACAGGGGGGGCCACCCCAGCCCCCTCGCCGCAGCCTGAGCCTGTACAGATAAAAGGTAATTGAAATGTTAGTTCCATTAATATTTCAGCGTGCCCCATATCTGACAGCCGTGCTCCTCACGCTCTCCCAGCCCTGTCTCTTTAGCTCCCTGGGTGCTGGGGGAGGAGGTTTCCCACAGCCCCAGCCCAGCAGGGGTGTCGGGCAGGGCTGTATGACACAGAGGGTATCCCCAAGCAGCATCGGAGTGGGGACCCCGGCACCGGCATGTGATGCTTATCACCCCCAAGCTGCAGCTGGGGTCAGCCCCGTACCTGAAAGAGCTTGGGGTGACCCCAGCATCGGCCCCTGTGTTGGGTTGGAGATGGGCAGTTGTGCCGCATGCTGCGCACCGACACACCACACATCACACACTGCGCGCTGGCACATCGCACACCGTGCACCGGCACATCACACACCGGCACATCGCACGCTGCACACTGGCACGTCACACACCGTGCACCGGCACATTGCGCGCCATGCAGACACCCCCCTACATCTGACAGAGTTTTTCATCTCTCTCCACGCCTGCCTCGCCGCATCCTCATCTATATCAAAGCATCAGGCAAATTAAATTGTTTGCAAAGTACTGTCTGCGCGTCTGTTTTATTCCTGCTTTGGGAAAACACGACGCTGCCGAGCCGCCGCGGCTGTGCCATTTTGTTGAGTTTTCCCTGTAATGCCTGTTCAAAGCGCCGCCGCCGGCCCCGCACGCCCGCCTGCCTCCCGCCATCAGGCGAAGTGCTGCCGCGCCGCTGCCTGCCGTGAGCATCAAAGGCAGTGTCTGATCCCCCCATCCGCCCCAGCACACCCCTGACAGGGAACACGGGGAGGGCCCGGCTCGGGGAGCCTGCTGGGGAATGGAGGGGGGCGATTTGCATGGTTTCCCTTTGGTTTGAGGGCTGGTGATGGGGAGGACGGGGGGAGTGTGCGAGCAAGGCATCTGCTCCAGAGGCAGTGCAGAGGGTCCCTCCTGGGTCCCAGAGGAGTGGGAGGAGGTTGCTGTGTTGCATTGGGTGTTGGCCAGCCCTGGTTTGGGCACCCATAGGTGATACCACCTCATATCACCCCAAGTGAGCCGGAGTGATTTGGAGATCCCGAAAGGGCCCCTTGGGATGCCAGCGATCACATCCTCTGCAGACCCAGCTGCCGTCACAGCCCAGGGTCTCACACCACCCCGGCCGTGAAAGCAAGCAAACAAAATAAACTCTTGCCACCAAATTGCTTCCCATAAATCCTCCACTCCCCGCCGTGCTCCGGAAAAAGCCCTTTTTCTTCTCCATTGACTGGTGGTGGCTGGAAACTGCTGCGTCCCAGAGCCCGGGCACATAACTGGTGGGGATGTTTGTCGCTGTCCCGTGGAGCCAGGGCACCAGCAGTAGGGAAAGGGCAGATGGCAAGTCACCTTTTATTGAATTTCAGCTTTTCTTTGTTGTTATCCCACTTTTTTTTCCCCCTTTCCCACTTTTATGGAAAAGAATTGGATTTAATTTTTTTATCTGATGGTGAGGCCAGCCTGCCTGCAGCACTGCTAGTCTAGCCCAGCAGCACCCAGGGTGCCCCCGGGCTGACGGGTGATGCTCAGATCCGACACTCACCACAGCTCTCGCTATGGGCACCTCCCTGCTGGGGGCTGGGGAGATTATTTGTGTTAGCAAAAAAGCAGATTAAAAGCCGAGAGAGCAATTCGTTGCTGCTGAATTGCTAGTGCGCTTTGTGCAGCAGGATCTGCTGCAGTTGTCTTGGTCCTGAGCCACTGTAATTGTATTCTATGAAATATTTATTCATTTTCATTTCAATTTCATTTCCAACATGTATTTCCTATAAAATGATGTTGGGGGAAAAAAAAATCGCCCTGGATGCATTTATCATCATCACAGGTTCCTTCCCAAACCTTCCCCGAAGTGGCACCGCCGGGCAGGACCACACAGGCTGCCAGATCGGGTTTTTCTAAAAACTTTAAATGCCATTTTTCATTCTGCTGGGAGCCTGCGGGGACCCGGGTGGTGCAGGACCCGCCAGAGCCCAGCTCCCAGCCCCCCTTCCCGGACCCCGGGAACTGCATGGCACTGAGTGAAGTACCCCTGCGCGCAGTAAAATGCACCCATGCATGGTAAAATACCCCAATGCAGAGTAAAATATCCCTATGCAGAGTAAAATGCCACTGTGCAGAGTAAAATGTCCCTATGCACACTAAAATACACCTATATATTAAAATACCCCTATGTACAGTAAAATACCCCTATACACAGTAAAAGACCCCTATGCACAGTAAAATACCACTATGCACACTAAAATACACCTATACACACTAAAATACCCTTATGCACAGTAAAATACACCTAAACCCACTGCAGATCCCGGGCTTGATGCCAGAATACAGTGCCTGAGGGCATTTCAGACCCCATGCCCACCCAGCATCATGGGGAGGGTGGCCCCTGACAGCCGCTGCACTTGTCACCTGCACACCCTCAGGACTGTGAATTTAAGGTGATGACCATATAATGTCCGTCACAATCTATGTAAAACTCTTACTCCGGTTATTTTTTCCAGGCTGATCGTATATACCATCTTATAAACAGTTGATTACTTCTCCTCCCAGCCCCGTGCCCAATTTGCATACAATAAATATCGCCCTCGGAAGCACGCAGGGGAGAGCTGAACCTTGGCTCATGCTTTATTTATGAGAAATAAACACGAGATCAAGTTTGCATAATCAACACATATTTAATTTGTGAGCTCTTCCACTCGGGTCTCTGGCTGTAATCAGGCTCCGTGCACGCGTCTGACAATCAGGTTGAAAATATCTTCATTAAGTGTCTGTCAGGTTTCGGAGCTGACGTTCACTTGCCGATGGCAAAGCACGCAGTGCCCAGCCGGGCTCCAAGCCGGGCTGCAAGCCCTGAAAAGCTGCAGCAAGACAGAGCACGGCCAGGGAGTGGGACTCCCCCCCTTCTCACCAGCTACACACGTGGTTCCTGAGAAGTTCCCTTTACTGCCTTTAAAACCGATTTTTACTTTACTATAATTTGTCGATCTTAGCTTCCTTGTGCATGCTAATGTATGCAAAAAAACACTGGGGCCCCTATTAAAATGCCATGAAAATCTAATGAAATTAATGTTGGCAACAAATATTACCTAATGGAAGAGCCTTCGGGAAAAAAAAAATGAGTGCAAATATATATTTGCACATATTTAAAGGACTCTGTCAAGTAGTTTAGCTTCACAGTTTAGATTTTATTAAAAAGGAGGGGGAGGAAGCACAGAGCGTTTACCAAGCCCAACATGAGCAGAAGGGCTTTAATGAATTATGTTTTTAATTTCAACAAAAACTGTTGCTAATACAATTGAGACCCTCTCAGCTGTGCTGGATGCTCAGATAGAGGAGCCCAAGACAGAGGTGGGAGCCGAGCCGTGGAGGAGAGGTGAGCTGGGCATGCCATATTGCATCTGGCCAGCTTCACATCCACCAAGCATCGCACCTGGTGAGCACCAAGCCCAGTAAGAGTCTCGTCTGGCGAGCATCATGTCCAGCAAACAGCCTGTCCAGTGAGAATTGCATCTATCCAGTGAGCATCCTATCCAGTGAGCTTCGCATCTGGTGAGCATCCCATCCACCATGCATTGCATCTGGGAGCATTGCATCCAGTGCGCATCCTATCTGGAGAGAAGCCCATGCACCAAGTATCATGTCCAGAGAGCATCCCATCCACAAGCATCCCATCCAGTGAGAGCTGCATCTGGCAAGCATCCCATCTGGTGAGCATCTCATCCATCAGGCCTTGCATCTGGGCAGTATTCCATCCATCAAGCATCACATCCAGGCACCATCACATCAGGGGAGCATCCCACCTGGAGAGCATGCCATCCAGCAAGCAGCATGTCCAGTGAGCACTGCATCCAGTGAGCACCACGTCCAGTGAGCACCCTGTGCTGGGGGTGCAGGATGGGGCAGCACCCACCCATGGCTCTTCCCTACCAGGGCCTGGGAAAGCTGGGAGCGAGTGCTCACCCATCACCACAGCCATGTGCCACTGGTGGGGGATTTCTGCCTCGGCTTGGCCCTGTGGCACAGCCGATGCTGCTCTCAGCCTCCTGTCCCAGGGGTTAACAGCCCACAGTGTGGTGGCATCCACCCAAAAGCCAGCCGAAGCGAGCTGCCCATTGCCCACCGCCGAGCCGGCCAGCCTGTGCCGTTTTCAAACACCGTCAATAATTCACTCTCATTTCTAACCTTCATGGCAGCACAGCCCAGCGCGGCAGACGGCTTTGTGCTCAGTTAGGTGGCAGAGTGGGGAGATTTGGCATGTCTGCCTTTTAGCATCCTCTTAGATGAAGGGGCACCTCGCGTGGCCTGAGCAGCATGTTAACTAACGCGGCTCTGCTGGGTACAGGGTGCTGGGTGCAGGGTGCTGGGTGCAGGATGCCTCGCTGCTTGCCCAGCCACCGGCTGCTGCCAGCCACCCCAACACGGCTGCTCCGCCGCACACTGCAGCGGCCCCGAGGTCCCCCTGGGGAGGGGACACTCAATTATATGTGTTTATTAACTTACGTGTTAATACTCTAAAGCCATCCGGCAATGACAGCTTATTATAAGCTTATCTCTCACAGAAGGCTACTCTTTGTCAGCAATTACAACAGCTACTATTAATTCCTCTTTAAAGGAGCCCTGGCAGGTAATATCTGCCCCTAAATTTAAGATTTGCAAAAAACCCTAAGACCTCAGTGCAAATATTCCCATTAATTATTTTAGATTTGGAGGTTTTTTTCAATTTGCAGTAGACACAGCGCATTTCGCCTTCAGGCTCACCAGCAGCTTTCAGACAGCTTTCAAAGTCTCGGTAAAGGCGTGTCCTTGCCAAAAGCGCGGGGGCGAGCCCCGTCCTGCCCCACGGCAGGCAGGAAAACTGCCCCCTCCTGGCACCCAGCGGGGTCCCTGGGGCCCCGCTCAGGGGCTGTGCCCAGGAGGGGTCTTGGGGACGTATCGCTGATGGCTGGAAAACACCAGCTTGGCCGATGGATGTGAGTTTTTGGGGGCTGGATGATGCCCCCTCCTTGTCCCCATCACCGTTATCCCACCTGCAGGACTCAAGGCATCACCTCCACTGGCGGGACGGGGCAGAAGGGGACGGTCCCCACAGCACCCACGCCCCACTGTGCCTCTGATTGCTGCTCCAGTGACTGCAGCGAGCGGTAATAATAGATTTTATGATCCATAAAAGCCATCTTTAATGCTTAAGAGCTTGTATCTGTGGTGTAATGGCATTAAAACGCTACTGGCGGGCAGCCATCCTGCCTGCCAAGGCGAGGGCCCGCCTGCCTGCTGGATTTTTCCCACCGTGTTGCTGTTTCACCCATGAAAACAGACTGAATGCACCGAGAGGAAAATCTGCCACAACACCTCCAGTGCTCCACGGCCGCTTGGCTGGTGGGACCACGGTGACAGTGGCTGAGCCCCGACATGCTTGAGACACAGGCCGGGGACGCAGTGCCACACCACCCTGGCACAGGGACAGCCAGCCACCAAGCCATGTCCCCAGGAAGGCATGCTGAGAGCTTTGATGCCACCCCTGGTGCCACATGGCAGCACTGCAGGGATGGAGATGGGGATGAGGGTGCTGGCATGGCATGGCAGGGCATTGGGGTGTGCAAGGGGCAGGGCACCGTTCCCCGGACTGTGCCTTGAGGGTTGGATAAAGCCTGGGTTTGGGGTGGGAAAGAAATGGCACATGAAATAAGGCTAAACTGGGCAAATGCACTTGGGCCACCCTGTCTCCGTCACTGTCCCCATCCCCACTGGTCCCCTGAAATTTGGAGGCTGATCCCCACTCTTGGCCCTCCTGCCCGTCCATGATTAACTTTCTGTTTAATCTCTCTAATCTCCATGGCTTGTATCACACTGGAGCCCTGGCCTGTCCCCGGTGGCTGCCCGCACTCCCTAAGCCCTCCTAATTACATGGGAATCCCAGGTGAAGCCGGCCCAGCCACACGCCCAAGCCAAGGGCTGCGCCGCGTTGGCCGCAAGGAGGGCGATAAGTGAGGGGTTTCAGCCGCGGGATCCACAGCCGCAGGAGCCTGCGCACGGGGAGGGACTTAGCAGCTGGGGACACCCTGGCAGAGCCCTGCCACAGCCTCGGCACCGCACGGCACAGCCGCAGGAGCCCCAGCGAGCGCTGGGGGCAGAAAAATATCACATTTACCGAAGTGGATTTGCAGTCCCAGCTTTGCATCCAGGAGGGAACCATGTGTGCCCCAGTAAGCCGGAGACGCAAAGGCCATCTGGCAGTGCCAAAAGTCTGGCGCCTGCCCCTACCCGGTGCTTAGGGCCACGCCACGGCCACGGCCACGGCCATACACACGGAGCTGGCCCAGGGTGTGCTGCCCCGTGGGAAAAGCAAACAAGGGGGGCGGCATTTCAGTGCCCAAAGGAAAGCTGCTTCGACACTGTGGGGAGGGGGCTGCTTCAACACTGGGGGCACATTGACATTTGTACTGGAAAATAATCCAGAGAAAAAATTGTTTTGGGTCAAACCAACTCATTGTGTTGAAATGAGAATATTTGGGATTTCCTTTTTTTTTCCAAGTTAAGCCTTTGCAAAAGCCTTCCCGTTGATGTGTGTGTGTGTATATATATACATGAAGCTCTGTTTTTATACTTATATAAAAATGAAGTTCTTTTCCAACCATTGGCATGTCCAGAAAAAAAAGTGACAGAATTTCACCTGGGAAGGATCTGGATGAAAAGCTTTGAGTCCCAGGAGTCACCTACCTGCAGATTCTAGCCCAGAGCCCCTCTACCTCCCCCAGCCTCCCAGGGAGGGGTTCACTCTTCATTTTTAAAACCAGTAACCCCCCTCCCCATCTCTCTTCCCAAGTCCGAAATAGCTCCAGCGGTATCCGCTCGGTTCTTCCAGAAAGGATTGTTCAATATTTCTCTGCGAGCTGTGGGATGTCTGATGTTAGTGAGCACATTAAACAGGGGTATAAATTTGTAATGAGAGCCCTGAAATGAATGGTGCTTATCATTTATGGATGGAATAATTAAAGATACTGTACTTGGAGGTTTTACATGGTCCTGTAAATTGTCATCTGTGGAAGCAGGAGAATAAGTAGAATTGAAACAGCTTCAATCTGGGCAGTTGAGGCAGCCCCTCAGTGAGCCTGGGGCCGTGGGAGCCTGGAAGATGCCACCACCAGCAGTGGCTGTGGGGACATCCCTGTTCCTGCCCGTGGTCTACCTTCCTGGCTCCCAGAGAGAGAGAGAGCCTGGGCTGTCAGTAATTTGGAGATTTACACTTTTTTGATGACTTTCCTGCCCTTGGAAATTGCCTGCTGGCAGAGCCAGCCCCGGGGCTCCTGCCCGCTCCTTGGTCCTGGCACAGGGCTGTGCCATGCCCAGGCACTGCACGGCACAGCACAGGATGCCACGGGCCAGCAGGTGATGCTCAGCTCCGGGCATCCTGGGGGTTTGGGGGGTTCCCTGATGGTGCCCTCCCTGGGGTCCTTGCACATCCCAGACACAGTGCATGGGGCTGTGGGGTGTCTGTCTGTGGGGCACCCCATGCCATGGGGTGGTGGGTGCAGGGGGGCACCCAGCCCACCCAAACACCCCTGGGACCCCTACGACACCCCAGTGCACCCCAGGGGGCAGAGCTGCCTCTCCCAGCACCGCGTCCTCTGTCCTATTTTAACTCTGATCATCTAAAATACTGTAACTATGGCAACCGCTGCAGGTGAGACTCATTACAGTTAATCCTCTAATTACTAACTACCTCTTCAATCAGTTGTAATTACTTTGGGGACACAGTTAACCTCTCATTAGAAACGCATGGCCACGTTTTACCAAAAGCACAAACAGTGACATGCCTGGTAATTTAGCACCGCGGCACTCAAGGCCACTCTCCATCTTTTATGCCGGCACAATCTCATCCCTGTCATTAACCAGGAATGGTTGTCATGACAATTAATCATTCAATCCCTCATCAGCAACTTTTGCCAAATGTCACCCTGCTCTTGATCAAATGAGAAGGGAAAATTAAATGAATCAATTCAGCACCCTGGCATTTGTTCCTATTTTTTTTTTTGGGGGGGGGGGGGGGGGAGTGGGGTTGGTGGGTAAGTTGGAGATGGCCCAGCAGCCGGGCTGCCCCACTCTGCCCATCCCGGGGGGCACTGGAGCACCTGTCCTGGGTCCGGGGACACTCGGCACCCCCCAAGGACCCCCTCCCAGGGCTGAGGGTTACCCCTGTGAGAGGATCCCTGACCTCATAGTCCAGCCCCTGGGGCCTTTGGGTCATTGGCAGCTCTGGTTCACTGCCAGATCCTGCTGCAGCCACCCAGATGTGTGTCTCCAGATGTGCTGTCCCCAGATGTGCAGCAGTGATGACTTGGCCAGCCAGGTTAAGGTTGGTGACCTGTAGAGCAGAGCAGAGCAGAGCAGAGCATAGCGCCTGCTTCACCGCCGTGCCCCAATTTTGCAAACAATCCTCTCTCCAATCATTTTCCTTTTAAACCTGTAATTAGCTGGAGTCATTTGCTGCATGCAAATCCCAGCCCTTAATTGCCGGCGCTAACCTTGTGCCGCTCTGGGGCTCCCGGCAGCCCCAGCCCCAGCCCCAGCCCTGGCCCCATGGCCATGCCGGACCCCCAGCAGCCCCCAGCCCGGGCCTGGGGCTTGCATGGGGTAGGAGGGCTGCCAGGGCTCTTTGTCCCACCAAAAAGGTGTTGGGATCTCAGTGCCATCAGCCGGTGACAGGCTCTGCATCATCCTGCTGGCCCCGGAGAGAGCACATGGAACCTCGTGGTGGGGCATGAGCCCCCCAAAATATCCTCCCCCGATGTAGCACTGCTCTGCTCAGGGCTTCATTTATAATTCCTGGGGGCTGATCCAGGCCAGACTCTATGGGGAAGGCAGGGGGGTACTTGCCCATCTGCACAGACCTGGGGCAGATGGAGTTGGGTGGCTGGGCATCGGGGTGGCTGAGCATCAGGATGGCTGGGCATCTGTGCAGTTGTATGTCAGGGTGGCTGTGCATCCGGGCAGCTGTGCATCAGCATGGCCATATTTCGGGGCAGATGTGCATCGCTCCTGGGGGCTGTGTGCTGGCAGAGGGTGGCTGCTGGCACCCCAGGGCAGCCTGAGGCCACAACTTATCCCAGAGGGGTGTTGACCACCGTGGAGAGCACGGCATGGTCTTTGGTGGGGGATGCACCCATGACCTGCACGGTCCTGCAATGGGAGGGGAGGTTGTGGCAGGCTGGGCAGGGCTGAATCCATCCCCACCATTGCCAGGGAAGGGGGAAGTTTCGCTGCGACTCAATTATAGGAGATTGTAAAATTGCATTAGGAAAGTTGGCATTTAAAGCTTGATGCGTTTGGACAGTGTGTCTCTCCCCGGCTCAGGGAAATCGATTATCCGTCAGAGGGCTGGGCAGGCTGGGGCACGCTGCTTGCACCGCGCACGCTGCGCACACCACGCACACTGCGCGCCTCCTGCCAGCAGCTGCGGCTGGGCAGCCCTGCGATCCCCGGCTGGGGCAGGAGCTGGGATCAGGGCTGAGGGGTCCCCCGGGGCGCCCGGCTCCAGCAACCCCCTGGGCAGGGCAGGGGAGGGGTGCCTGTCCCAGGGCAGGGGGGTGCCTGTGCCCCCCGTGCTGGAGAGCGGGGGGGCTGGGGGGTCCCGCAGGGCTGCTCCCATCCCCCTGCAGCAGCCAGCAGCACGGCTCAGCGCTTTTTTATTTGATAGCCTTGATTGTGAATTCCCGTCCTGTTTGCTCACACGTGCGTGGCTCGGCTCGTGCTCCCGCTCGGGAGCGCCCATCTGCTGCCAAAAGTCCCCAGCACCGACACCCACCTCCCTTGGTGCTGCCGGGTCTGTGCCAAGGCCGGGGTCACACTCACTCCCCAAACTGGATGTGGGGTGGGTGACACCATTCAGCATCACCTCGCCAGGACAACATGGGAAGTGTCACTTTGCCTTAGGCTCATTTCTTTCCACCCCATGTCCCACCACTCTCCCAGCACTTCGAGGCAGTCAGGATCTGGCCCTGCTGCCATGTGAATGGGGAAGTGTGGCCCTGGGGTATAGGATCGCCATTATAGTGGGGGGTCCTTTGAGGGCCCCTCCAATGGGCCAAATTCCACCCCCAGGCACAGGGAGAGCACCGGGTGTCTCCAGCACAGCTCCAGGCACCATCAGCAATGCTGGGCTATGCCGGGTGCTGGCATTGCCCTTCCCGCCCTGGCTGTCCCAGCTACCCGGTGAGCCCCTGATTAATTCCCTGAAACCTGCAGTGCGCAAATGAGTAATAATCCCAGCAAACGCTAATTGGTGAGCTGCATCCTGACAAATTGATTTGCCGGCGCGATTGCGCAGCGGGGCTGTGTTAACATCGCACGCCCGGCTGGCCCTGCGCCCGCCGCGCAGGGGGGTCATGCTGGCCTGCCGGGCGCAGATCCTGGAGCCATGGGGTCGGACACCTCCTTCTTTGCCGGCTCCTGCCTGCACTGGGGTGGCAGAGGCTGTGGGTGAAGCCAGAGCAGCACCCAAAGCCCCACAACTTCACCCCACTTGGGCTCAGGGACTGCTGTCCTCTGGAGAGCACAAGTCTCCAACCACGGGAGCACCAGGCAGGAAGCTGCTCCAGGGATGCTCCAAGGGCTGCCAGTAGCCAGCACTGCCACAATGCTCGTGTGCCGCTGGCTCACACCAGGAGAGACCCAGAGGGAGCCAGGATGCTGTAGCCAGGCTCCATCTCAGTGCCTGAGAGCAGGATGAGTGGGGACAGTCCCTGCAGGGATGGCGACAGTCAGAGGGTGTTGGGACAGGCAGTGGCTGGGATCCAGCACGCTGTCTCCGCACCTCTCCTGTCCCCTGGGTGACATCCCCTGGGCTGGCAGCAAACCTCTCCAAACCTGCCCTTGCCCTCCCAGCTCCATGGCAGGCAGAAGCAGCCCAGGGAGAAGCTGTCCCATCTCCCTAGTGCCCCGGCAATGGTGGAGCAGTGCCGGTTCCTGCCTCCCCACAGCTCTGCCTGAGCCCCTCCGTTGTGGGGCCGCAGTCCCTGCCCTCCTGGCAATGCTGGGAGATGGACCACCCCGACCCCAGGTGATTTTTGGGGGACAGGGGCTGCCTGGACTGGGAAGCTGGGAGGTTCAGAGTGGGGATGGGACCTGACAAGAGACACAGGACTGCATGGGGGGCACAGGTAGCCCCCAGCCCCCCAACCCCGGCAGAGTCTGAGGAGGGGGCTCAGGTGGGGTCAGCAGGGATGGAAACCTGGGAAGGAGCATCAATCCCCACCACCCTACCTCACCCTGGCTCTGGCACCCATGCGGCTCGGCCGGTCTCACCGGTGACTTGTTGCTGCCGAGCTCGGCAGGCGGGAGCTGGGCAGGAGCCCGGAGCTGCGCCGCTGCCGCTCGCTCTCGTCAATTCTTTATGGCACTGCATCTTTAATAGCTTTACAGAGCCCATTTAATGTGCTCCGAGACATGAAGTGCTGTCTAATCAGCACATTTAGGAGAATTGCCCACATCCTGGTCTCGCTGCCATAAAACAGTGCCCACAGAAGCATCTGTAATTAATGCTTTTTTTCGCTCGCTCCCTCTCTCTCCCACTGAATCAATTTATAAAGCGCGGACTTCCTCTGCGCTGGAGCTTTTAGGCTGTTTTACTCCAGCATCCGAGGTGACTAGGCAGCACTCGTCAATTAAGCAGCTGTGTATAATGGATGCTTCAGAGTAAAAAACAGTCTGATTCCCAGAAATGATCAATGCGCATTTTTCTCACAAAAACACAGGCTCACACGTACCCACTGGACTCCACTCACCCTCCCGGGGCTGAGCGAGGCCACCGAAAAGGAAAGGGGCTGGAAAAAAGCTTCCCTTTTCTCCTGCCTTTGGAAGGGAAAAGATAAAACAGGCTGAGAATTAGGGACAGAGCTAATTACTGTCACTGGCCTGGGCAGGGACGTGTCTGCTGTCACTTGGAGTGGGTGCGAGGTCCCTGGGGAAGGCACCGACCCCAAATTGAGGGTCCTGTGCTGGGGAGAGCAGGTCAGTGTGGCCATGGAGTGTGGGAGGGAGCATGCTGAGACCCCCAGGGGGTCCTGTGCAGTACGGCCCCTGGCACGGCCCCCGGCACCCCGGCTGGGGCTCTCCGGGAATGTTCGCAGGTTTTATTGCATGAGCCGGAGGTGACTCCTAATTGGGAACAAGGAAATAAAAAGGGGGGCTGGGTGGAGGATGGTCTGGCAGGGAAGGGCCAGCCGCCCCCTCTGTGCCCCCTGCTCCATTTTGGGAGACTTCAAAGCTTCCCAGCACACAAAGGCAGCTGCCTTTGCTCTTTCGCTGTGAGGATCAAAGCCCTGTGGTGGGGAGGACACCTGTCAGTGTTCGGAAAGCTCAGCAATGCTCGATGCCGTGTGACCCCCAGGCCCCTGGCCCCCCGGCTCCTGGCGATGCCCAGCACTGTTTGGCATTGCCGCCTCCTCCCTATTCCCACTGGGATGCAACGGGAGCCGAGTACTCCCACGCGCTGTCCCAGCCATCAGCCCACTGCGAGTGTCCCCATGTGCCTCCAGCACCCTCCCTGCACCCCTGCGCCTGGCACCGGCTCCGACTCCATTCACCCCTTGAGACCTGCTGCCCCAGGGATGGGGACAGGGACAGCCCAAAGCAGGGCACCACCCTGGTGCTCAGTGCCATCGTGTCCACTAGGACATGGGGAGACAGCCAAAATGTCCCCGCTCCCCCATTCAAAGCGCTTTCTGCCTTTGCAGCAGCAATCTGCCATTTCCAAGGCGGCAAGTTTGGGATGCTCCAGCAGTGCTGGCATGGCAAATGGGCTGGTGCTGCCATGGGGGCACAGGGGTGGGAAGCCACCCTGGGGTGATGGTGTGGGGTCAGGAGCAGCTTCCCCCAAGCATGGGCAGCCATGGGCTCCAGCAGCACCACTGGCACCCAGCCCCAAGCCGCCCTGCCCGCTTCCTGGTGGGGAAGGTGGCTGTCCCTGGGTGGTGGCAGCTGATGGTAGCCTGCTCCGAAATGAAAAACTTATAATGGTGTTTAAATTGGTTTTAAGCAAGGCCTAATTGGGACCATACACCTGGGCATCGTGCTAGTTTCCAAGTGATAATTGGCCTCATAAAGTATGTGGTGGGGCTGGGGGGAGGGGCAGGTGGCATGGCTGGGTTGTGGTGAGTGGGATGCTGGGAGTGGGATGCTGGGAGCAGGGTCCCAAAAGCAGGGTGCCAGGAGTGGGGTGCTGCCAGAGGTGGGGTGGTCCTGCCAATACGCCAGGCTCAGCAGCCCCCAGCTGGGACCCCCACCAGGCTCTCAGCTCCAGCAAGCTTGCATCAAGTTATTCTGGAACAAGGCTCTTGCCCATGAGGGCTATGGCTTTTCCAGGAGGGATTTCAGGGCCAGCTCCACATGGAGCCCAGCTCGGGGGCACACAGCACCTGATTTGCACGGTCTCGGCAGCACACAAAGGCTGATTGGCGCCAGTGGTGACGGATGTGCTGGTTTGGTCACCAACACTTGGCTTCTTCTTCCCCAGCCCCACTGCGGCTCACGCAGTGAGGATGGTCCCATGGGGACAACTGCAGCCCAAGCCGGGCTAGGGGCGCCCGATGCTGCTGGCTGGGCTGTCAGAGAAAAACAAGGTGCTGCAGAGAGAACAGTTTTTGAAAAAACAGGAGAAAAATTCTGGTTTAAATCAGTTATCTGACTTGGAGGCAATAGGCTTGGGAATACCCTGCCGAGGACACGGGCAGGTTTTGGTGCCAGGTAGCAGGGACAGCAAATGAAGCAAAGCCCAAGGCTGGGATGGTGCGGATGGATGGCAGAGCCATGGCACCACCAGCCGAGATGTCTGATTTCTCTTTCCCCCTGCAATGTTCCAGCCAATGGCCATGATGAGACTTTTTATTTCTCTCCTGCAAAAATATTGATTTCAATCATTATCACCATGCCTCCCCGGGGTCCTCTCAGCCTTGTGCCTGCATCGTTCTGCTGAGACCCCAGGCAGCATTCCACAAGGATGGGACAAGCATTTTGGTGCTGTGGCTTAGCAGTGTCCTCAGCATCCATGTCACACTATCCCTGGCACCCAGCAAGCCCGTGTCAAAGCAAGGACAAACTCTGACAGTCCAAACTGAAGCATCTTTGGGAGAGCAAGCGCCTGCAGGCAGGGGCCAGGGGGCTGGGGAAGGGGCTGTGGGGCTGAGGACACGCCCCAGCATGGCCACAGCACCCCCAGCCCTCCCCTAAGGGCTCCCAGCCGATGCAGGAGGCTTCTCACTCCTTTCACTTTGTTTCCAAATTCGCCCTAATAAATCTTCCCAGGAGCCGGAGCCCCCTAACAAACATCATTGGGAAAATCCAGGGAGGCAGCAGGGCCACGGGTCAATCCTGGCCCTGCACTGCTCCTGCGCCTGCCCCGCTGACCTCTGCCGCTCTGGAGCAGCCGGTGTCCCTGCCTCCTTCTGTCCTCCTTCTGTCCTCGGCTCTATGGCTGAACCGCCGTAACCGGATTTACGGCCGCGGGCTGGAATACATCATGTGGGGACGGAGCTGCTCGTACACTCTATACATCTCCATTAATCTTCCCTGGGCACTGTGGGTCATTGGGCCCCACTCCTCAGGAAGGGACCCACCGCTCCCAGCGGGAGAAGGGCCACAACCCTGCTGGGGGGCAGATGGGGTGGGAGGGGCAGAGCCAGGTGCCACGGCCAGGCTGGATCAGGGGGGACAGGCAGAGGTGTGGGCAGGGGACTCCTGCCCATCACTCTGCTGGCGTGGTGCTTGTCCAGCTGCAGCGTTCGCCCGGCTGCGGCACGATGCTGCCTTCCTGGAGGTCGCGGCTCGGCTGTAATGCCTCACGAAGCCTGAATGTGTTTGCCTGCGGCAGTCTGCTGAAAATTAATATGCAGAGTGGGGGGATCCTTCCCCCTCCATGCGGGTGCCACGGCAGGAGCCGTTTGAGTGAGGGGAACATAAAGCCGAGCTGAGCACGCCTGCCACAGGAGCAGCGCAGGAGATGATGCTCTTATCAGAGAAGCGACACCGACAACCGGGCTTTATACATTTTTAATAAATCATTTTAAATTCTTGACTGTCAGGAGGATTGAATCAGGTGCTTCCCTGGCGGAAAGGCTGAGGGGCTGTGCCGGCTCTCCTGGCAGCCCAGCACTGCTGCTGATGCACGGGGGCTCCAGTCCCACTGTGCAGTATCACTTGGGGCCCTGGGCATTGCTCAGTGCCACGGGCACTGGGCCATCGTGCTGCGCTGGGCTCGGGAATGGTTCACCTTCCTCTTCGCCCCGGCTGGTGCCCTCCACGTTGCTGGGGCCGCTGACAGCCTGGCAGAGCCATGCCGAGCTGGGAACGGCACAGGGGAGAGGGGGAACTTGCTGAAACAAGCAAATTGCAATGATTCCCCTTTTCCAAATGTCAGCAGATTTGGAGGGGAAAGAAGCAAATAAGTTAAAGGTGAAGATCTCCTGGGAATCTTCAGCTCACTCCGATTTCACTCCCAGAGCCCAGCTCCCAGCCCAGCTGCCCACAGACACGCTCTTCCCCTGGGCTGCCCCCCTCAGTGGAGATCACCCTGTAATCCATGCTGACAGCACACGCCAGAACTACTCCGTAAATGCAATTAAGCAGCGTAATCGAGTCGTTTGGGGGGGAAGGAAACTAGTTTCAGAGCAACGGAAGGGAAATTAAAAAAATCCGTGCAGGAGGGAGGTACGTAACACCGCACGCAAGGGATGGGGCAGAAGCAAACCCAGAAGCAGCATCACACACGGCCCTGATCATCTCCTGTTTCCAGGAACCAGTCGCTCCCAAAGCCAGAAGGTTTCAGTAAAGGAGTCAGGGAATCCCTTGCGATGGAGCTCTGACCCCTTGCCAAAGGAGGAGGCACCCTGGGCTCTGTCGGTCTCTGCGGGTTGAAAGGTGCCCTGGGGACCATCGGGGAAGAGCTGATGCCCACCAGAGAGGGGGACAGTACCCAGCTGGAGGTGGCTGTGATTGATGACCCCGCTCTGGGAGCAGTGTGTTCGCTGCTCTGTGATGGCTGGGATGCTGCCCGCCGCAGGTCCCCTCAACAGCTGGAGCCACAGGGACTCCTGACCCCCCTTGGCTGCACCCCCTCCCAGCCCAGCAACGCTGCTGAGCACTCCCACACAAAGAGGCTGCAAAACGGCCCTGTGCCGGATATTAAATATTCCCAGGTGAGATAAAACCAAATCACCTGTCAGTCAGTCCCATATCTCTCATGGCATCAGAGGCTCGTGACTAATAGGGCTAGAAAATGCACCGCAGGCTGGAATCTGCTCTTCCTTGCACTCCTGTCCCCGCTCACAAGGGCTTTCACCTGAGTTTTTGAGCAAGGTTGAATTTTTCACAAAGTACGAATGGGGAGGAAAGAAAAAGGCACAGTATCTGCTCCATCGCTGGCAGGGGACTGAGTGCGGGGACAGCAGAGAGTGAGGACGCAGTGACCCTGGGATGCTCCCTGGCTGCTGCTGGGATGCAGAGCTGGCGCAGGGCTGTGCCAGGGCATGGTTGGGGCTGCTCCATTGTGCCACAGCTACAGGAGCATGCGGGTGCTTCTTGCACCCCAGAGCACGGGTGCTGTGATGTCCCCTCACATATAGGAGGGGAAAGGTGCAGGGGGCCCTCACGGGAAGCCTGACTCTGCTCCTCATCTCGGAGCTGGGAGGACCCTGGGGGAAGTCGCAGGAGCAATGATCCATCATGTGCCACTGACCCAGACTGGGATATTTTTAAGCAGGGAATAAAAATAGACTCTGGCTGATGGCAAGCACTTGCTCCCGGCATTGCTGTCAAGGGGCTGGGGGCTGTGCCGGGGGGGCAGAGTGCACCCCAGCCCCTCGCACCCCAGCCAGCCTGAACCCAAGCCCTGCACGGTTTCCCCCCCACCATGGACGGTCAGTCCTGGCGCATTCTTAGGGTGGCCCTCGTGTCACCGCCTGCACCCCGGGGACCATCACCCTGCCCAGGCACACCCCTTCCTCCTGCAGCCTGCAGACGCCAGGCTGTTTGTGCTGGGCTGCTGATGTCCCCCTAGAAATCGTGCTGCCTAATGTATGGCTGCCTGTGAGATAATGCAGGCTGCCGCTGGCCCCAGGACCTGACTGAAACAGAGATTTGTTTCAGCTGAATAACTTGCTGAATCTATAAATAAACTGGGGCGGGGGGAAGAAGCAACCACAAAGCACAGGAGCCTCTGCCTTCCTGACCCCTGCAGCATCCAAGGCAGCTGCCCCAAATACTGCCCAGCCCTGCACCTCTGCCACCTCAAACAACAGCAGCATCCAGGGGGACAGCGAGAAGGATGCACTTGGCACATGGCTCCTTGCTCATACAGGAGCTTTCCATGACCAGACCATTCGCTTGCCCTCCATGCCCCCTGGCTCCGGCTCTCCCTGGCCAGCCCTGGTGCTTGGGGCATTTCTGGCCCTGGGGAGCCCAGCAAGGGGCCATACAGGACCGGTTTCTTGCCTCAGGCTTCCCAGTTGGCAAACTCTGCTCTCATACCAGTGAGATTTGGGATCCAGGAGCAAGCCCACATGCTGGCACTGGGCAAGGGGCAGCAGATCCTCCATGCCATGGGAGCAGTGCAGAGAGACCCTCACTCCTGCCTTCCTTCCTCCTCCTCCTCCTCCTCCTCCTCCTCCTTCACGCCTGGCTGCCTGTGGCCGTCTCACTCCCGCTCTCCATTTGCTTTCCCAACAGATGTTGGTGTCTCTCCTCTAACGAGCATTTTAACGCCAGAATCTCTCTCACCCCCTTGACTGGGAAGCAAAAAGCTTGACATCTCCCATCAGCATCAAAGTCACTCGCCCAAACACACCACACCCCGCTGCGGCTGCTGGCGCCTCACTCCTCCATGCCTGCAGCCCGGTGCTGCCAGAGTTAACCCGGCACAGTGCTGAGAGCACCACGAAGGGGCTCATGTCCACTGCCTGTCGCATTCCTGTCCCCACATGCCCTGTCCTTGCCTGCAGGGAGCTGCCTCTCCACACCCCAGTGCTGGCAGTGTCCCGTGGGGAGCCACTTTTGGAAATGGCCAGGAGCTGGGGCAAACCTCCCGGGATTTCCTGTGGAACAGGGACTGGGGTCGTTAGCTTGAAAACTAGCTGCGGAAAGGCACACAGACACCTTCGTTAGCACCAATAAACCCTCAGCCTCTCGCCATGCCAGGCTGTGCCAGGCTCTGCCCCGGCGGTATTAATTATNGGGGGGGGGGGGGGGGGGGGGGGGGGGGGGGGGGGGAGAAGAGCGAAGGCGCCATCACCCAACCGTGTCCTTCAGCATCTCTTTGTGTCCCCGTTGCCAACACGGGAGGGCTGCGAGCGGGGCAGGAGGCAGCGATCCTAAATATCGATGTCGGCTCCGATCAATGCTATCTCCTTTTTCCATGCCTATGAGCTCATTGATTTTTTTTTGTTGTTACCTCTCTGTTTATGTAATGTCTGAACTTTGCACAACTGAACCGTTTAATGTGCAGAAAAGAGCCCTGTTGCCATGAAAACGGACCTGCAAATGACAGCACGAATGCGGAGATATCCCTGTTTTATTGGGCCATACTGAATGTATTTTAACCTTGATAAGTCAATAACTTTTCGTACAAAAGGAACCAAAGCAGCTACGGCTTTCAGAGCCTTGAATGCATTTAAAGCGGAGAGTAATGGCCCGGTTTTAATCCCCTGGAAATCTTTCTCATTCTGAGGGCCAGTCATTTCCAGAGCAGACTGACATTTTGGTCAAAGAATTACAGCATGCATTTGTCAGGATGAGAGATGAAAACGCTCAGCGCTCCAGATTGCTAGCGCCGGTCAAAAATAATGATATTAAATTAAAGGGACACTGTCGTCTTAAAGATCAGTGGTTACGATCCCGTGTATCTTCTCTTTGTGAGCATGGTGACGAGCAGCCAGCATGGAAAACTTTGGGTGGGCTCCCCGGTGCCGCAGAGGAATGAATTCCCCGCTGCCACCCCGGATCTGGCCGATGCATTATTTATTTGTGCTAAAGCAGAAGGACTTTTAAAAAATCTCTCTCCTCCAGCAGCAAGGGCTGCCCGCTTCCTTTTTGCAATTCAATCCTTCTGGATGTGGAAGTGGAGCCGGTCTCACTTTGCAGAGCTTATTCATGAGCAGATTAAGGCTTTCCTTGTGTTCCCAACATCGCTGGGTGAAATTTATGTTCCGGCAAAGTATTCACGGGTTCCCTGAATCACAAAAGTGTTTCTTCTCTGTAAAGTCTTAGAAAAAAAAAAAAAAAAGGGTGTAAATGGAGAGGTCAGAACCGCTTAATAGTATCTTCTTGAAGGCAGTGCCGAAATACCCACCTTTTGAAGTTCGCTATTTCAAGATGGATCTCTTCCCCAGCAAAAACACTGTCACCCTTTCAAGTCCCTGTGAGTGACTTCAGGTGGTTAAAACAATTTCTGAGAAGAATGAGGGCTCCGGTTTTTTGTGCTGAACAAAAAGCAATCTTTCTTCCTGAATTACTAATAGCTTTGATTAAATTATCTTTGAAAAATCTAAGTGCTGTTCACAAATCTATAATGATTTTATTCTTATTGCTGGCCTACATTGCAACAGAGAGAGCAGATAAATAAGCTGCAGAGAACGTACAAAGCTGCACAAGAACCTGCCAGATATATGAGCTAAAAATGTTTGAACTGAAACAAATGAATAGTATGAATAGCCCTGCTCAAAGAAGGAATTTATTCAATATAATGTATTTTCACAGGGAGGATAATACGTATTATAATTACACAGAGGAATTGCTCTCCTGAAAGCATATCTAGCTATTATTTTAATGTCTCAACCTTCAGCGTTTGCTGGATCAGAATTGGTGACTGGAGCATCTCCCCGCATTCGGAGATACCCAGTCCCCTGAAACGGCTCCTGGTTTTCAGCTCTCCTCCTGCACACCCAAGGCCCTGGACGCCTGGGGAGCTGCTGGGGGCTGCCCTGAATGGGGGAGCTGGGAAGGCCCCAAGAGAAGACAAACCACCCCAAAACTCCTCAAAGCCTTGTGCTGCAAGGCGGGAGCTGGGGAGGAGGTGGATGGGAAGGCGGCGAGCCCCGGGGGCACGTGCTGGGCTGCTTTCGGGGTGCTCAGCAGCAGGGAGCTGCATATGCACATGCATAGGGCTCCTCAGCGTCATTATGGGCAAGAGTGAACGGGCTGCTTCTCGAAGCCCTCTCTATCCAGGACACTCGCGCTCTTACAAAGCAAAGGTACAACGTATTTGGGGAAGGGATGAAGGAGCTCGGGACCCGTGCTCGCGAGGGCAGACTCAGCGCTGACAGCACTCACTCTGACGACACAGCCCACGGCGGGGGGGGGGGCTCAGCGGTGGCTATAGCCATCGCCGCAGTGGTCGCCAGCTCCCCAGAGGTGAACACTGCGCTCCTGCAGCCCAGGTGTCGTCCCCTGTTTGCCGCAGCTGTGGCCCCCCGGGGGGGGGGGGGGGACACGCCGCAGGGGCCCCGTCCCCGTGCCCTCGGGACTCCCGGGGGATCCGGCGGCGGGACTACAACTCCCATCAGGCCCCGCGGCGCCGAGCGGGGACACGGCGCGGCGGCGG
>WEKW01018167.1:22197-51878 GCA_013389905.1 Sula dactylatra | reverse complement strand
CCGGTCACAAAGGAGAGGAGAGGAAGAGGAACCACCCTGCGATGTTTTATTTAAAAGCCCATCTCCCTGGCTGCCTCCCGCCGTGTCAGGTAGCTCTGCCCGAGGAGAGCTGTCTGCGGGCGACATGCATCTCCCGAAACGAGCTCCGCTGCGGAGGGAACATCCCTGTGGCATCTTCTGGACCGTCGGCGCTGGGAATACGATTCACCGGGGACGAGGCGTCGTGGTCCCCGGGAGCCACCGGGCAGCACGGCTGGGCATCCGCCGAGGCTGCGACCAGCTCCGGCCGGGGACGAGCGGGCTGTGCCGCCTCTCCGGCTCGGCCCCCAACAGAAAAAGAGATGTTCCCAGTGCCAGCGGTGGAGGCTCAGCCCCAGCATCCAAATCCTGCTCTGGGGAGAGCCGTGAGATCGTGGGAATTTAATGGCTGGAGAGGCAGGCCCTGGACGCAGAGAGCCGGCGGCAGCTCGGCATAGCTCGCTGCAGGGCCCCGCTGCACCGGGCGAAACCGTGGCGCGGCTCCGGCCCTGTGGGTTTATTTCTGAGGAGAGGCAGCGGCAAAGTTTTACAGCCGTGCTTGGTGTTTTCCGAGGGATGAATTTGCATGGCATCGGGCAGTGGTGGTTTGCCTGGCTCTGGTTGTCGGGACACAGATGTCTCTGTAGGGAATTTTTTGATATATATATATATATGTATATGTGTGTGTATATATACGTGCATCCTTCTGCTAGGGATGCTCTTGTTCAGAGGCTGCAGGCAGCTTGCCTGGGTGGGCAACATGCTTTCATGGAGGGCAGAGCGCTAAGGGCGTGTGGCCATGGGGGCAGAGCCACGTGCCCCCTCTCTCAATAACGAGTGTCCTGCGTCTTGCTCAGGATGATTTTGTGGGATTCGGCAGTTTTGTACCTTCCCATGCCCCTGGTGTGGGGTTTTACCACCCAACGTGCCGGGCACATGCCACTGCTGGCTGGTCCAGGTGCCTGCGCAGGCCTGCGCCGCTCCAGCAGGACCCTGGCTGGCAAAGCCTTCGCACGTGGGCTCCGGTGCCAGCGGGTGAGGTGGGAAACATCCCTGGCAGAGGGCACCCAGCATCCCAGGCCCTCAGGAGGGACTTTTCTTATTAAGGATCCGTTAAAACTTTCAGGGGCTAACGGCCATGCTGGGGCGAGCCACGCTGTGCGCCATGTGCCGTTGGGTCAGGCTGCCTCAAAGCCGTAGCGGAAGGAGAGGGAGGCTCTTGCCGCGGTGCTTTCCTCTGACCTTGTATGTAGAGCTGGGGAAGAGAAAGCTGCTCTCCGGCTGTGGGAGCCTGGCTTGTTTTCCCAGCTTTAGGAACAGCTTTCCTGCCGGCTGAGTGGGTTGATGCTGGTGGGGCGCGTTCTTTGTGCCGGAGTAGCGCTGGCTGCGAGATGGGCCCCGTTTCAGCTGACCTTATTAAAAATTGAAATATCTTGGTGTGAATCCAGGTTTATCCCCAGGCTGGAGCAGAGAAGCCCACGGAGGGAGGAGATGGGGTGGCTGCTGTGCTGTGCCCCAGGGGACAGAGCCCCTCTGGGGAAGCCACATCACCTCATTTTTTAAGCCCCTCTGGTTTTCTGTTTTATTTGAGCCTGAAACACGCATCCATCCCTGAGCAGGCTGTGGAGGAGCCTGTTATCTCCCAGTGCTGTTTTTTAATTGCAGCCTACTGCCCTGCCTGGGGAAGGGCTCCGGCTCCCAGGGCTGAGGGTCTCCCAGGTCCCACGACCCCACAGTGGTGGGCCGAGCCGAGCATGGTGCTCCGCGCCCGCTGCCGTCCCCGAGCTGCCCCCACACTCCCCGCCGTGCGTGCGGGATTAGTGCCGGGCGTTTGCATCCCTGCCAGGCGGCAGAGTTAATTTTTGCCTGAAGTGGGTTTCTTGCGTGGCCTGAACTTGTGCAGGAAAACCTGCAGTGAAGCCGGGCAGCCCCGCTCCCCTTTCCAGCCTGATCCTGGCTCACCTGCGGCACAGGGAGCTACGGCCCCATAGGTATTTGGTGAGAGCCAGCCCACCTTGCTGTCCTCCCGCTGTCGGAGTACTGAGGGAAGGGATGCGGGTCCCACCCCGGAGTGTGGTGCGTGCCGGGGCGATGGGGCTGGTGGCGGGAGCCTGGTGGCCCCAACGGCTCCTTTTGGGGACAGACTGGGATATCCTTTCCTGGCAGGACAAGGTCCTTTGCTGGTGGTGTCTGATCCTCGGATGGGGACAGTCCGTGCGCGGTGACACCCCCCCCCAAGGCTGGCTGGTGCCGCCCGCAGGGATGCTGCAGCTGGCGGGGTGGACCGGGGGCTGCACCTGCCGGGACCCCGCTCCCAGCCCCGCCGGCATCTGTGCCGCCGCATGTCCGTCTGCAGCGGGCGCATGTATGCAAAAATAAGACATTTCTTCTTTCTCTTCTGCCTGCGCATTCCTCAAAAAGCTAATATTCATGAAAGGTAATTCAATCAAACCGCGATGCCTATCAGCTAATGCAGCAAAGCTGGCGCAGGGGTGAGAATGGGAGCCAGGAACACAAAAGCCCTGTTTTATTACCTCCTGCTTGCCTGAGAATTGCTTTTCTCCCTCGAGTGAGCCGGCTAAAGCTGGCTTTATTATGTTAACCTATTTGCGTGTCAAGAGCTATTGTGCCTCTCTTTATCTGTGTTTGTATTTGCTCGATGCAGGGAATAAAAGGACGAGGCGAAAATGGATGGCTGGTCAGTGCTTTGCACTCTGGGGGCACTGATTGGTTGCTAAGTGATTTGCATCCCCGGTAATCGCTTTTATCTCGGAAGGATGTCGTGTATAATTATAAGCCTACTGACATCTTTTGAAATCTGCCTAATGGGTGTTTTTAATTTACATGGGAAGCAGGGGCTATTTGTGTTGCTCTGATTACAGGTTGTGCGAGTATATGGTTTAAAATATAGATATTTCCATAGACATGGGGGACCGTGAGTGATGAGGCTGTGATTTTTGGTGAGTCCCTGCTCTCTCGGGGACGGGTGGAAGAGCAGAAGTCACCGTGCATGAGTTTGGGGTTTAATCTCTTAGCCCACCACACAGCCCGGGGTGCTGCTGGACTGTGTGCTTGGCATGTGGATCAGCCGTTCCAATAGCTGTCCCGTGAAATAAAACAAGAGGTGGGCTGCTGCAAGCCAGACCAGGCTGGGCTGCTCCTGGCCGTTTACTTGCAGGAGCTCCACTCCACAGTCCTGGGATGAGGCATGGGGCAGGGGCCATGCCACTGAGCCCGCACTCCGGGCATCTGTGCCAGCGTGGGGCTGATGGTGCTGAGCATCCCCACTGTGCTGCGGCCGTGCCGGCGTGAACCCTGTGGCCGGGTGGCAAGGGGAGCTGGCTGTGCCAGCAGGAGGGACCCCAGGCTCTGCTGTTCCTTGCTCGCCCCCCCCCACGCAGAGTGTGCTGGGTGCTTCGCTGGGCTGGGGGGTAAATATTTAACCGGTGCCCAGTGCTCTGGCTGAGCCCCGCCAAGTCGCAGTTCTCGGGAGCTGTGTGATCCTGCGTCTTTATTAGAGCTGCAGCTGGTGGGTTCGCATGGCTGCAGCAGAGCCGCTGTGTTTGCTTATGGCAAATAAAGCTCCTGATCACCTGCAGTCCCACTGCCAGCCCTGGGCACCTGCACCCGGTGGGCTCTGAACCAGGAGGCACACCGGACCCTGCTGTGGCATGAAGGGAGCTCAGGGTGTGCTTCTGGTGTTGGGGGCATCAGCAGCACCGTGGGTGCATCTCATGAGCGGGTGGTGGGACGTGGGTGCTCCGAGACTGTTCCGGGTGTGCTTGGAGGAGCCCTGGCGTGCAAAGCAGCCTGGCAGGAGCACGGTGCCATGCCAGCCATGCCAGCGGTGCATTCAGCTTTCCTGCTTTCTGCCTCCACACTGGTAAATTGTCACAGTGCCTTAGGGGCTGCTGGGGAAGGGCAGAGGTCCAAGGTAGAGGTCATGGTGAGATGAGGGGCGCTGGGGTCCCGCGTGGGGCTTCGTGTGCCAGGACTGGGACATCTCTCAAACACGCAGGGGCCCTGACATGAGGTCGGTGCTTGCGATGGGCACAGGGGTCGGGCTCCCTCCGCAGCGGGAGCCAGGCTGGGTGAGGGTGCAGGGCAGGTCCTGGGAGCAGGTTACCCATGCGGGCAGCTCAGGCCAGCTGCCTTCCTCCTCTGGGAGAGACCACACCTGAACCACAAGCATGCCCAAGCACATGCCCCAGCTCCCTCCGGCCACGCACAAGGTGACCCCACAGATTTGCAGGGCTGAGGTGGTTTCATGGCAAATGGCACCGCAGGAAGCACTGTGCCGTGCCAGCTGGGGTGCTGGGCCGGTGGGAAATGCGGGGCCCTGGAAAAGTCGATATGGCTGGGGGTGAGCACTGGATCCCACGCCCCGGGGCGCTGCACCCTCCTGCATGGGTAGCCCTGTCCTGTCCCACCCTGTCCCGGCTGGCGAGCGGCAGGCACGGCTATTTATGGCTGACTGTAAACAAACTCCCAATGAAAGAAAGTTAATGACCTGAGACTGACAGGAGCCTGCTGGGAATTTTTATAGCCCCTGGGACTCCTTTTGCTAAAGAGAGAATACATCAGCGGTTTAACCCAAAACAGCAAGCCGTGTGGTGTGGGGGTCGGTGGACAGCCCCAACGTGGAGAGGCAGGCACGTCCCAGGGTCTGGGGCTCTCCAAGGCTTTCACCATCTGCCTCTTGTAGGTCATCTCTGCCGTGCTCCAGGCTAGAGTGAGGGCTGGCTTAGCATCACTGGTAACCACACACTAATAAAGCCTTAATACCCTGCAGTGGGGAGATTTCGCTGTCAGAGATAAATATTCATATTGCTTTCAAATTCAGCCTTGGTTGCATGACAAGGGTGACATGGGGGAGACAGGAACTCTGTGGTGTGGGGTGCTCTGCAGCCCCGCTGCCCTGCCTGTGCCTGCCCGTTTCTGCGTGCCTGCCTGCCTGGCCATCACGTTTAATATTGCATCCTGGCTAAATGCAGGGTATGAATATC
Source organism: Sula dactylatra (assembly GCA_013389905.1). NCBI lineage: Eukaryota > Metazoa > Chordata > Aves > Suliformes > Sulidae > Sula > Sula dactylatra. The sequence continues at coordinate 46,854 of WEKW01018167.1, read as the reverse complement.
ACCGTCGGTGCTCTCCGGGGACAGGATGGCGAGCACAGTGCAGGGTGCCCTGCTCGCTCCGCTTGCTGCCTGCTCCCTTCGCCACCACCTTGCACGCGCAGCCTCTGTCTGTGTGTGACGCTTGATTTACTGAGAAGAGCTGGCAGTTAAACCTGACAAATTGAAGGCGGTTTTAAGTGGTTCAGGCTAATTAATAGTCAGGGAAGTATCAATTTTTTAAGGGATGCTCTTGGCTCACGGGGAGAACTGAAGCTTGACTTTCCGTTTGGAAAGTAACGCCATCTGTGCGGGTCACCTGGGCAGGGAGATGGAGCCGGGCTCGGTGGCATTGCTCTTTGGTTTCTGACTCTCAGCCTTGTATTTCTGCTTAAATTTCTCACCCCGTGTGGCTGGTGCCAAAGGAGGTGCCAGGACGGGGAGGGATGGGGCCATCCTGCGCGACCAGCTGCAGTGCCAAAGCCCCACCGCTCCTTTTGATGCCCTTTGGGGTCCAGTTATCCTCTCCCTTTTCGCAATGACCTGCTGCTGCTGCTGGGGTCTGTGCCATGGCAGCAGTGCCATAGCATACAGCCATGCTGCTCCAGTAACCAGAGTACTTTGGCCATAGCCACTTGTAGTGGAGCAGCTGGGTTGCCGCGTCATCCCTGCTCCCATGGGGAACCTGCAGGTGAGCACCAGCACTAATGGGACAGTCAGGCTCCATCCTGGGCTGGGACTGGGAGCTGATGCAGGTGACCTGGAGCAGCACCCAATGCCCTCGGTTCATGTGCACATGACCCAGATGCTCACATCTGCTCGCATTTCCTGAGTGGGAATGCTGTCCAGGGTTCAGATTTTAAAAGAATCATAATGAAAGGAGCGTGAACTTCCCTGTTAGAGGAAAGGCAGAAAAGCAGCAGTGCCTGGTCTCTGGTTGTGTGCAGCGCAGAAAGCCTCTGAGCTGTGTATGATAAAGACTTGATAGTACGGGGACCCAAGCAGCACCTGCGGTGGTCTTGGTGTGATAGTGCCATAGGGTGCGGCAGAGGTGGGCACCTCCGGGCTCTCCCTCAGGGCCGTGTCCCAGCCTGGGTCCCGCAGCAGCACAAAGCCTTCGCCGGGCCACGTGCTCCATCTTTCTCAGCATAGATTGGGGTGCGGGTGGAAGTGGTGGTTTTTCAGCAGCCCTAATGCTTGGGGATATGAGAGATTAAGGTTAGTGACCATTTTTTAACTCAATAAAGGGGAAGACAAGCTGGAGTCTGCAGTCCAGAGATATAATTAGTTCGCAGCAGTGGTGCTTTCTTGATTTAGCTTCAGAGAGCAGAACAAGACAAGGATGTTATACCCAATTAGCAATAACATACAGTCTGAGCCTCGCTAGGTAGATAACAAGCCATTTTTATAGCTCTTCTTCACGGACTTTTTGGGGGGGGAGGGGGGAAGGAAAAGGACCGACTCTTTATTTCTTTTCATCTGGGAACAATTATTAGTGAGCTCAGAAAGCCCAAAGCTGAGTGATATGTTGGCCAACACAGATGACAAAAAAATGAAAAGCTGAAACAGCCTGGAGCTGGGCTGAGGCTGTCTGTCTGTCCATCCCAGCGGGCGACACAGTGGCCTTGGGGCAGCTGAGGGGAGACTGGGTGGATGCCGGCCATAGCCTGACAAGGACACGGCCAAGGGCCACCCACACACTGTGGATGTGTCCTATCTGCTGCTGCGAGGGTTTATGGCACGTGGACTGGCAGCGCTGCTCTCTGCCCCAAGGGGCCTGGTGCATGCGGGGCCACTGTCGGCGCTGCTGGCAGACCAGCTGTGCCCCGAGCCGTGTCCTCCAGCAGGCACGCCAGCCCCACAGCAGCGTGACCCCCAGCCGTGTCCCCTGCATAGCACCAGTCAGATGCCAGCTGCCTGCTGTCTGCCAGCGCTGCGTTCCTGCTTTATATTGCGGATCGATGGCCATTGATTTTTCCTCACGTGTTAACCTGGACGGTTTGGGGCTGTAGAGGGTTTTCGTGCACATCTGGCTCCGGCTCTCCTACGGATGGAGCATCCTGTGCTGGTCTCCACAGCCCACCCACCCTCCCACAAGCGTCTGTGCAGTGGTGAAACTCAAGGACATCCAAAAAATCAGCCTTGTAAAAAGTCTAGAAAACTCAGGTTTCATTAATCAGCTTTTAATAATGGGCTCTGCTGTTTATGTGGGTCATTTGCAGGCTGCTCTGCCCTCTCCTTGTTCCCCAGGCAGCATCACCAGCCCGGCCCCTCCTGCGGTGCCCAGTAAGGACGTGGCTGTGGGAACTGGTGGGGACCCAGCTGTGTTTGGGGCACCCATGGGAGCAGGGCAGCCCGGCGCTTCCCTCTAAGCATGGCCAGCGTGGGGCATCCCTGGGGGCACCCATGCCCCAGAAGGGTCTCAGGGTGGGGGACATTCTGCCTCCTGGTGTCCGCCCCCCCAGCCACCCCTCTGCCATGGAGCAGAGCCAGGGGATGGGGTGCGAGCTGCTCTCACTCCCGGGAGGGCAGGGGGCTGCTGTCCCCTCCCCTGTCCTTCCCATCCCCTTGCCAGATTGTTTTACAGGTTGATGGGCTACGTCCCCCCTGGGGGGCTTCAGATGCATGGGACCACGCGAGTTCGACCCGCTGCACCCCCAGCCCACCCTGGGGAGAATCTCCCCTTGCACACGCAGGGCTGATGGGGACAGGGACAGGGACAGCCTGGCTCTCGTCCCCACTGGGAGAAGCTGCAGAGCTGCTCTCCGGACTATTAACACCCCACAATGATCATCAGCTCTCGTCGTAATCATTAAGACTATTAGAAAGAAATGTTGGCTTGCAGCTAATGTCAGACTTTCTGTTCTGCTTTGCAAACGTGCACAATTAATGCCAATCAGCCGGGGGAGGCAGCCAGCTCGCAATCACGGCTGCTCTGGCACGGCTGTCAGCTCTTGCCATCCCGGCTTGTACATTTTCATACAATTGCTATAAACATCCGAGGGAAACTCCGTGTTCTTTGGCAGGCGCGGGTATTGTTCTCTGTTCCTTTTAATTACTCGGCATTCAGCAGCTCATCCGGCCTCAGATCGGTGGGGGAAAGTGGGGCTTTGTAAAACTAATACATAAATCTTGAGAGATGCCTTATTTTCCTTATTCGGTGGCTGCATTGGGTTATCTACAGCTAAATAAGAAAGGCCTGTTTAATTTTTCTTTGGCTTTTTCTTCTTTACCCCCTCTTTGTGTTGCTTTCTCCCTGTGGGGACACAGGCTGGCCCCTCTCCCCCAGGGAACCCCAACAGCAGGGCCAGCTTGGGAGAAGGCGGGGGGAAGAGCTGGAATTACTTGACCGGATGGTGGTATAATCCTCGTTACAAAAGTACACATCAATTATAAGAATTCCTACAGTAATCTTAGAAATCTATCTTTTCTGCTGAACCAGCTCATTAGAGAGCACCATTCATTTCCATCTCTCTGGGTGAGAAGGGTTTAAATCTCCAGAGCTTTGTATTACAAAATAGACTTAGGGTGATGGACTCTCGTTAAATATTAAAAGAAAGAAGTGGACCCCCCCCCTTTTTTCCCCTCTTTTCCCCCAGACTGGTGGTGCAGACGAAGGGTAACGTAAGGAAGCGAGGGTGGGGGGCCTGAGGGGCTGCGGAGGCCCCCGCTGTGAATAGCTTCCCCATCTGTCGGCACGGCAATGCGGGGCTGTGCTCAATGGGCGCCTTTGAGGACCCCGTGCCTCCCCTCGCCTGGGGACCCGAGCCAGCACCAGGGGAGGAGGGAGGGAGGTTTCCCTGGGCCACCCTGGCAAGCCCCTGAGCCTGCGCTGGCCGGGGCCGCCGGCACAGGCAGGGCTTTTGTCTGCCGGCGGGGCAGTGGCCGGCCACGGGGCAAGGAACGGGCACAGAGCCCCTTTGTGTGCAGCTGCACCCCGAGGCGAGCAGGGGCAGCGGCGATGGAGCTGGCCGATGCAGGGATGGGGAGCGGGACGCGAGGATGGGGAGTAGCAGTGGGGATGGGAAGCAGGTACCTAGGGATGGAAGAGCAGCGGCTGGCTGGGGTCGAGGGTAGTGTGGGGCAATGTGTGCGCTGCCATGGAGGCTCTGTGCAAACACGTTAATTTGTTTTCTTTCTTGCCTCGCCTTTCAGGGTAATTGGTTGCATTTGAAGCCTTTGTGAAAGCCTTTGATTATAGTAATTTCAGCAGCGCGATCTACCCTGGATTCCTTCGTCAGATTCTTTCACAGCTCAGGCACTCGGGGCTGTAATTACTGAGCAGTGTGCGCCTGGCCGCCGCGCACGGTGGAGCTGGCCGGGTGGCTGGCCGGCCTGGGCACCGCGGTGCTGCCATGCTAACCGTGGGAGCCCCAGGCCTGCGGTCACTGCGGGGGGCAGGCGAGCCCCTGGGATGGGGCAGGAGGAGCCACGCTGGGCACTAGGGAGCTTTGGCTTCTGCAGTGTTGGGTCTCAGCTGAGGACGTGGGTCCTGCACACACCCAGGGGGTCGACTCCCATGCCAGGCTGGGCTCCTGGCTTGTCAGGGTCTGGGGTACTTTTAATTGCTGCTCTGGAGGCTTCCCTGGAGCTGCTTGGCTTTTCTGTTGGTTTGATCCCATATCTCTGCTGGGGCTGGGACCAAAAGTCCGTGAGCATCCCAAGCATCCATCTCTTGCTGCCGGGGACGGTGGGCAGCTGGGTGGGCTCATCCCCCCAGCCCCTCTCCCCCATCCATGTGCAGGATGGAGGCACAGTGTGACAGCGTTGGATGAGTGAGGTTTCACTTTGAGGGGCTGTGAGGGCCCCCCGCCTGGGGCAGCGTGCCTCCCACTCCCCGCTACCAGGCACTCTCCTGACGGGTACCAAATTAGAGAGGATAGGTACGTATAGGCAGATCCTGCCCACAAGCTGCACGGCAGCCCTGCCCAGGACCCCAGTACACACAGCCAGGGCCGGGCTCTGCCGAAACACCGAAGGCACCCAAGCGGGGCCCTGACCTTTGCTAACGGGGCTGCCTCCCCCTTGCTCCTGGCATTCCTTTCCCAGTTCCACATAATGACCTTCTCAGCAGCGGCGTGCCAGCGTCTGCCACTTCCAATTACCCACGCCTGCTCAGCGCCGCAGCCTCTCCTCGCCCGGCAGTGGCACGGGGGTTTCTTCCTCCCCGGTAGGATGGCAGCAGGTTGGGGGGATGTTGCACTGGGGTCCCCCACCCTCCCAGCTCAGGGACCCTCAGGGACCCTCGGGTACTGCCCAGGGCTCTGGCTGCCCTGCCCCAGGGCACTGGAGATGCTCGGGTTTCCAGAATCATTATTAACCTGTTCGAGAGCTGTTCCCGCTTGCAGCTAAAATAGATCTTTAATCTCTGCCCAAAATAGCTCATTTGATGAGAGGCCTCCTTAAAGCTGACACATAAATTTAACCAGGCTGCCCGAGCCCTGCACAAGGATGTCTGCAAACGCTCAACAGCACTTGAATTGTTTTTTTTAATTCCATCGTTACAGACACACCTGATACCTTATTTCTTCCATCGGGTCATTTGTACCAGTCAGGAGGCAATTTGCTTGTGCCCTCTGCTCCAGGCTGTGGTAGCTGTGCCCCCATCCCAGTCCCCCTGGCCCCGCTGGCAAGCAAAAGGATATTTTGTGGGATGTTTCTGATTTTCTGAATTTTCAGGGGTTTCTTCTTGGAGCCACCCTGGGAGCCGTGGTGTTGGGTGGGATGGCAGAGACCTTTCCTCATTGCTGCCTTAGGATGCTGGCAGTGAGGGGACGCTCTGTCCGTGTGCTGGTGTGGGCTCGCAGGCATCGCTGCCTGCATCAGTGCCGCCCCTTCCCTGGCAGTGTGCCGCAGCCGGTGAGCTCCATGCTGACCCGGGGTCATGGCAGCCCTGCAAAGGCACCATCCCACCGGTAGTGGTGCAGCAAAATGTTTCCTCCATAAATAAAGGCAGGCTCTGGGGAAGTGGGAAATGGGAATGCTTGCCATGTCAGAGCAGCAGCTGCCCACCCGAGTTGGGGCTGGCCCCGTGTGTCTCCTGGTGTCCCAGTGCTGGAGGGGACCATCCTGTCCCCATGCAGGGTGCGCTTTGGAGAAGTTTGTGCACACGCACCCCCATTGGGACATGCACCCTCTCCTCCATGGAGTTCTCCCTGCAGGCTCCATCTCCCAGGGTGGGGAACGATGGAGAAGCTGGGGGGCGAGCGACCCCCAGGTGCGCAGCTGAGCTGGGGTCCAGCCGCCTGGGTCAGACCCTCAAGCTGAGGGTGCAGCTCTGCTTGGTGCCAGCCGGGTCCTGGGCTCACCCTGGGCACTGTCCCCTGCTCAGCTGGCACAGGTTGCTCCCCCAGCCCCTCCGCAGTCCCCTGCTCCCCCGCCACCCCAGCGAGATCCTGAGCAGCAAAATAATCACTTCCAGCATCATCATCCGTTGCAAACCCCAGCTTCCAATTTTAATCAGAGGAGCTGGTGTTGCTTTAAGATCTGCGGGTTTTAAAGATCACAAGAGGGGTTAGAGAAAATTACCCTTGACTCTTACATGCTAATGTAATCTCTAACCAGATCTGCAGTACTGCAGCTAAAATTGCTTTTTAGATTAACATTTAATTATTAACAGGGCCCCCTGAAAGGCCTGGGGCTGGAGCGCGCGGAGGGGAGCGGATTAGCCGGGCGGGATGGAGTGGCGGCCAGGCGAGGGGAAGGTCGTGGCGCGGCTGGTGACACCGTGCCATGCTTTATTGCAGCCCTCGGCATGGCGGCGTCAAACTTTCTGCTTTATTTTATCTGGTGCTCCCTGTGATTTACAGCGGGGTGACCTTTCCTGCGCTCGCCCATTGCAGGACTGAGCTGCAGCATCACTCGCTGAGCACCATGTCCCCCCCACCGCCTCAGCCGGGGGACCATAAATCTGATGCTGGATGGGAGATGGGCACGAGCTGGCACAGCAGCTGCCTGCACCACTGCGGTGCCAGGCGGCAGCACCAGCCAAAATCCTGCTCAGTCCTCTCTGTGCATGGAGGCGAAGCCTTCCTCCCCCGGCACCTCCTCACCCTCACAGGAGGGATGCCACCTGATGGGAAGCCAGTGTCCATGGTGGATGGTGGCAGCAGCCATGCTGGGGCTGCTGTTGGGGTAGCGCCGATGTCCCCGGAGCCAGCGGAGAGGGGGAGCTCCCCAGCAGAGCGGTGCGTTTCTCCTCAATCCCGGTGCGAAGGGACGAGGGACGGGGTCGTGACAGGTAGCCCCGGCACTGTGGCAGCTGGGTTTATTGTACCCAGCACGCTGGGGACCGCCGAGGGCTTTTGCCTAATTGATCAGTGCTGCCAGCTTGCGAGAGTTGCTGCCAGCCTTGGCCTCACTCCCATACTGTCCGTCTGTCTGTCTGGCGCTGTCAGAAGCCTCTTGGGCCTCTCCTAGCAGGGGTGACCCGGTCACCTCCTGTCCTTGTGCCGAACCCAGAGAGCTGTCTTTTAATAGCTGGGGGGAGACGTGGCGGTGAGACTCAAACAGCTTTACAGCATCCCTGTTCCTGCCCCGCCTTCCCCTCACAACCCTGAAAACTCCCTTTTTATGGGCTTGTACCCCAGGTGGCCCCGATAGCACCTGGGGAAGGATGCGCATGCATTGCACCGGAGCCCAGATGGTGACCGAGACCTCAGCCCTTGCTTTTCCCAGCAAGAGGGCTGCTCCTGCCCAACCTGCTGCCCGGGGCTGCCCCCGCCCTCCTCTCCACCCTTGTGCTGCCCGGCCCAGTGGCAGACCCAGTTCAGGCTGAGACTTTAAAAGTTCCTCCCCCCCCCCCATCACATTTTCTTTTATCTAAATCGCCTGCGCAAGCCTCTATCGACAGCTGCGCCAGCCTTATCTCTCAGGAGGGACCTTCGTGGGGCTCTCGGAGGAGATAAGCCCGACTTATCAGCCGCTGATGTCAGAGGAGGTGCCAAACCCTCCCGTCACGGGGGCCTTAGACATAGAGGGTGTGTGTTTTTTTTTTTTATTAAAGTCACAAAGACCTTGGGCTTATAAATAGTGTGATGTAGAGATAGGGCTTCAAAATTAGCCAGCCCAGGGCGGGAAGAAGGAAGGAGCGGTCGGAGTGGGGCTGTGTAAGGATGGAGGGGGATGATGCCAGGGCTGGGGACCGGTGCCATGGGATGTGGGATTGAGGCTCCTGGGGTACCCTGTTCCTGGCATCCGCAGGGACCCCGCTCCTAGTGTCCCTGAGGGACCCTGCTCCTGGCATCCCTGTGAGCAGGATGCTCTCCCCGTGTGCCGCAATGCCGGCTGTGCCGCTGGCTGCGTGGTGGCAGGGCCATCGGTGCGGGCTGGGCAGAGGCCGTGCGGACTTGGAGTGGTTTGGCAAAACTGCTGAGTGTTGTCTTTCCTGCCATGAAAGAGCCAGAGCAGCTTGAACTAAATCGGATTCTGCTGATTGGAATTAGTTCAAATGCAGATGGGGCTAACTAAGCTGGCGCTAAGCATTTGGACAGCCCAGCGCCCAATTCCCATCAGCTGATTCAGGGGCTTTTCTGAGCGGCATTAATGAAATGCCACTGTGGCACAGATGCCTGTTGTGCCAGGCCACCCACCCTCTTGCCTACAGGTGCTTTAGGGGGCTGGGGTGTGCCCAGCAGGGTGCTGGGATGGAGGGACGGTGTCGCAGCACGTGCGGCACTGGGGCTCTTGTGGTTATGAAGCGTGCCCATGAAGGTGGGGTGAAGCGCAGCATAGCTGTTGGAAGAATCATCTCCACTGTGTGATGCTGGGAGATGGGGGCAGAACTGGGGTCTGAATTAATGGGTGGCTTTGTTTAGTTTGGCATGTGGCTCCCGTGTCTCTCCCAGCTGATGCCAGTGATGCTCCCGCTGTGCATGGCCGAGGTTGGGACGGCTCCGGGAGGGTGCTGGGCTGTGCATGGGTGCATGGTAGGGCCTGGAGAGCAGGAGCAGGGGGAGCACCCACGCCACCAACCTGCATTCCTGGGCCCCCAGAGCCGAGGGTGCCCGCAGCTTCTGTGACCAGCCACCAGCATCCCCCCTTCCCTGGACCGGGGCTGCATCCTCACCCTCCCTCCTGTCAGCACCTGGATTTGGTGCCCCACCAGCAGCCGCATCCTGCCCCGTGGGGGCTGGTTGGCCTCTCCACTCGCCCCGTGCTGACCCTTTCCTGGGTGCTTTCTCCTTGTTCTCAGCCCCATTTTCCCTGGGGACCAGCAGGGACGTGATGCGCATCCAGCACTTGCACGAGCTGCCCGTGAAGCCCGTGCCCGCCAGCGACACGGGCAGCCTCCCGGGTTGGAGCTGGCCTTGCTGCAGGGGAGGAGGTGACGTCCGCCCGCTGATCAGCCAGATGGTGACAGCTGGTGGGACGCCATCCCCGAGGTCACTGCGTAGTTGGGCTCAGGTACGGCAGGAGCTGGTGCCTGGCGTGGCCATCCCCTGCATGCCCATGGGCGCCCCGACCAGGGCCACCCTGCGGGGATGGGGTCAGCATGGCAGCTCTCCCCGGCGTGGATGCAGCCACCGCTGAAGCCAGCGGTGGGCACACGCCGGCGTGTGCTGGGGGAGCCGAGGCGCGCTGGGAGCGGGGCTGCGTAATGAACCTGAGTCCCGGCAGGGAGAGGCGAGCTAGCTGGCAGTCAAGTGCGCTCAGCCTCTGAATAAGAAGCACTTCATTCTCTTCTCAAACTGTATAATTTCTGCCTGATTGTAATGGCATATTTTAAAATTACCAGAAATCGAAGCCAGAAAATGGATACGGCTGCTTTTACTGCGAGCTGCGTTAACAAAGGATATGTAATGCATGAAATAAAAACACCTCCCTGCCCCCCTCCTTTTTTTTTAAGACAGTAATAGGAGAAAATTGGTTTTGAAACTGAATAAAAGTCCCTTTCAGAGGAAATCATTTCTTTCAGGGTACCTTTGCTGAAAGTAAAATAGTGAATAATGAAAGGTGGTTACATGATTGTCTTTCATTTAGAGAGCGCAAGGACAGATGGAATCTGGGAGAAATGCACGATTGGAATAATTGCATGGTAACAAGGCGCTTGTTGTGAAATTAGTATCTTAAGAAAGTAGTGAAAAAGGCTTTTACTCATGAATACTTCATTATTAGGAGAAAACAGCACAATTTGGGTTCTCCAGACACCTGCTTGGTGTTAGATGACTTCCTCCTCCCCTCCTGCTCCTCACACCTTTCGTTAGCAAGTCTCTCCCTTCCCCAAGTTTGCAGTGTGGTGGTGGCGGAGGTGGAAGGGCGAATCCCCCAGCCCCCTCGGGCAGAGCCTGGCTGTGACACTGACACCCTGTGCAGGTCCCACTGCCACCGCCGGCTGTCCAGCCCGGGAATGAGCCCAGAGCCTGTGACCCCGCTGCCCTAGTGATGAGGGGCACGGGGCAGGAGCGAGCAGCAAGCACATAGGCACTGTTGTCTGTGTGCCCGCAGTGGCTGCGAGGGCGTGTTTCAAAGGGTGACATTTAAACCAGCGGAGCAAGAAGTGCCCTGGGCACAGCTTGGGGAGCATCCGTCCATGCTTTGCTGCCCGGTGGGTGATGGTCGCAGGCTCTGCCAGTGCGTGCCCGAGGCCACCGCACAGCTCCCTTGCATGCCGGCCCCTGCACCACTTGCCAGCGCCGCAGGGGCATGCAGGAAACATTCCAGATGGGTGCAGGAGGGCATGATTTCCCCACGACGGAGCAGGTGAAATGAGGTACCCCGCTGTGCCACCCGGCCATGACACCCAGCCATCAGTAAATGTTCAGCTGGGAGAGCAATGGCTCAGAAGCTGTGATGCTGGAGGATGGGCACCGCTGCCTGCTTTTCTGCTCCTTCTGCCCACGTCTCCCTGCCCTCTCCAAGTGGGAATATTGCTCTCTGCGCCAGCCGGAGCAGTGGGAGGGTGTCAGCAGCAACTGGTTATAATTCATGCCCTCTGCGGCGGCTCGTGAAGGATGTACAATTAGCAGAGCGGTGGTGGCGATGACTTTGGCCTGACCCCTCCAGCTTTTGTCGAGCAGATTTTGATGCCAGCTGGGAGCTGGCGACGGATCCCAGGACCCCGAGTGGGATTTTAACGCCATCTTTCCCCAGCCTTGGCTGGAGCCAGCGGGGTTGCTCTCTGCCGGGAGGCGCCGGCTGGCACGCTGGCAGAGTGGTCTGGTACCGCTGGGAGCACGGTGCCGGAGGGATGCCCCAGCTCTGCCCCATTCCCGGCGGGAAGGGCGGAAACCTTTGCAGGAAGAACAAATCACCCACTGAGACCTTCATATTTATTTTATATACATTCATATTTGTTTAAGGCTTCCAGAGTTATTTATTTATCTCCAAAGGAGCAAAGGGCTCTGAGCAGCATGTGCCCACAGTCAGCGCTGGGAGCTCACCGCCCCCAGCTCCTTTGCCCGGGGAGCAGCTGGGTGGGCAGGAGGATGACGGGCAGTGGGGCGGGCAGGTCCCCTCGCCTGACCAGCGTCTCTTCTCTCGGCAGGACGCGGGCCAGCAGCGGGGGCGGCGCTGCCCGCCGGGAGGCCCGGACCATGCTGGCCTGCCTGCAGAGGACCCAGAACCCCCCAGCCCAGCACCTCTCCTGCCCCAACAAGGCGCTGGAGCCACGCAAGTGTAAGTGCCCGGGGGAGCGTGTGCCCCCTTTGATGCTGCTTCTCTTATTGAAAAAGACATTTATTTAATCGATAATTAAAAAGAGCAGGAGAAACAGGGCAGGGGAGGGGGGAGGAGGAAGGAGACAAGATAAGCAAATTAAATTGGGTTGCTCTGGTTGATAAGTCAAACTTCAGAAAATGTTGCAGAGCTGTCTGGGAAACGCGGCAGCGGCAGAGGATGCTGCCATCGCCTGCTCCGCAGCCCCCCAAACCTCCCAGGCCCTTCCCCCCCCTAATTACTTTCCCCATTTTGCTGCAGCTCGCCTTCTCCAGGAGCTGGCCTTTCAGATAAGCTGTAAACTAGTTACATTAAAATGGGATCCAAAAGGTCACTCCAGTAAAGCACCTGTCTCTCCCAGCCTTTGTCTCTCAATCCAAACCATGATTAAATGTATATTTAATGAGCCTGCTTTAGGCAGGCGTGTTTGACCTCCCCGGCTGGGAAAGACGCATTAAGATTCTCAAGTGATGAATGTGTGTTTTAAAGAGGGGAGTGGATATTTTTCTGCTGGTCTCAGTTGGATTTTTAAACATTGCCGGCTGAAGACAAATCAGCTGCTAAAGCTCTGCTTGTTAGTCTGTGACAGCCCCCGGGCATTTGTTTAATGATCTGTATTTTCCTGGAGATGTTTTTCCCCCTCTACCTGGGTACCCCAATGCAGCCAAGTGAGCCAGGCACAGGGTTTGGGTGATGCTTAGCCACCCGGGGAACCCCCGACATCGCTCTGGCTGGGCTCGGGTCACACTGGCAGCCAGGAGGGTTATTTTTTGAGTGAAGGTCCCCAAGCTCCAGTGCAGCGTCGCTGCTGGCAGTAGGTCACCCAGGCCAGAGGCAGGGTGACGGGCACCCATGTATCCCAGCATCATGGGCAGGGAAGCATTTGTGTGTGCATCAGCAATCGTGGGGGTGGGCGGGATCGGTGGCCCCCAAGCTGTTTGCACCTGGACATCCATTGGGGTGTCAGCTCTGAAGGGTCTTGGCAAGTCTGCAAAGTGAGTGGGTACGTGCGTGGACCCCTGCGCACTTGTGCTGAATCGGAGCTCGTGGTGCCACTCAGGTCTCCTTCTTATTAGTGTCTGGAAAGAAAACGGATGTTGCTCTTGTAAAATTATTCCTAATCCGTCACGCCTGAGCAGCGCAGAGCGGCGCAGGGCTGGCGCGAGGGTCTGGCTCCCGGCGCGCCTCATTGCCACGGGCTAATTAGTTCAGCCGTGCCCACACGGTCTGAGACCTGCAGGCGGGCTGGGCCTGGCAGGGTTTTCTGGAGACCTAGCTGTGTCTCAGAGCCGGGGACTGTCTCAGCCCACAGAGGTGTTGAGGAGCAGCACCCTGGGGATGGGACCCAGGAGCACACTCCTGCCAGGGGGGTTGCTGCTCCCCAGTGTTTCCCACCCCACCAGAGACCCTCCTGGAGAAGATGCTAAAATAATTAGGTTTGGGGAGCTGGAGCCTGTGCGTGGTGTCACCACATGGCAAGGCACCCATCGGTGGGAAGAGCTACTCGTGAGTGCAGCCACCCCTGTCCTGGGAGGGTCCCAGCCTCAGGGTGCTGGGGGGTCCCTGAGCTGCGCTGGTGGGAGGAGAGCGGGTTGCAGAGGTCTGATCCCAGCAGGCACGGGGGACCGGGGCACTCGAGTTTTTGGCTGATAGCACCCCATCCCTCAGGGCAGGACCATGCTCGTGCGAATATCCAGGGCTTCCCCCCAGGGCAGGCAGCTGCATTCCCTGGTTGGACCCCCACGCCATGCTCGCCACCAGCCGCCGCCAGCCAGGTCACCTTAATCAAAGTTTAGCTGCCCGTATGTTTCTGCTCATTATGGGCAAATCCAGCACGTCTCGCTCCTCTCTGCCTCCTGCTAGTGCAAATTAAATTGCAGGTGACATCCAGGGCCACGCATCTGGTTTGGAATACGATTTTCTCTTCTTTATTTATGGCACCTGTGGTAAGTGTAGCGCAGAGGGACCGGTGAGCCGACACACAGAGCCGAGCCTCCTGCCGCCTCCTAAACGCCTGCGTAGGTAATCGACAAAGATAGCGTTCTCTTAAAACGAAGCACAATTTAGAAGTGCCTCTGATTACTTAATTTGCTCCTGAGTATCTCAGTAATTATCTTTATGGGTCTTATTTCTGTCCTCTGGCATTGTTTCTGTCGATATTAAATGAGTCTGGCTCTCGGCACATTGGCCGTCTGGCCCAGCACCACTGTGAAATCCTATTATCCTGCCCGCGCCACTGATTAATTTTTGTATTAATTTCACGTAAAAGGTGAGCTGACTAATTTTCCTGCCCGTGCTGGGAGCTGACAGCCCCAGCGCCTTCACCCCTGGTTCTGCCCCTTGGTTCTCCTGCTAATGACCTAATGTCTCAGTGCCACACGCGCTGGCGCGGCCATGTCTCAGCGGGCTTGGTGCATCCCACAAAATCCATCCCGTTAAATGCCATAGGTGACTTTGCCACAGCACTCGCCTTTGCTGGCTCATGGCAGCAACCTGTTTCCCTCACTGGTAATCCTGGGGCTGCACCGCAGGCGCCGGCCCGGCATGGCAGCGTTGCATCCTCGAGGAGGATGCAGGAGGCAACAGGAGGGTGCCCAGAGCCCTGCCAGCCTTGCCTGTGTCTGCACACCTCCAGACGAGGAGCAGGAGCCTGTGGAGAAGCAGCATCCTCAGGAAAATATCACGTCCAATTAACTCCAGCAGCCTGGTCCCTTTTGATTTTATTCTGTGCGCATTACAGGAATCCTGAGCTTTATTTAAATTATAAATCAAATAATACCACTCGGCTTGGCCAAACTCTTTGCTGGTCTTGCTCTCTGCAGTAATGTAGCGGTGGCTTATATTTAATTAAATGTTACTTTCTATGTGCCCTCCTTCAGCCTTCACTGCTCTGCCGTCAGCCCAGGGCTGGGTGCGTGGCTGGGGAGTGCAGGATGCGTGCTCCTGTAATGGGGTGGGATCTGTATGGAGCTGGGAGTTATGGGGAGCTTCCCGAGCTCCCTCCGTGCTAACATCACATTTCGCCATGCGAGCATCAACCACCACCTCTCACCGTGTACATCCTTCCGGCAGGGCTGGATCCGGAGCCCAGCCCCACTGGCCTCATGCTGGGGGTCCCGTGGGATCTCGCACCTCGGCCTGTGGGGACAGTGTAAGAAATGGCTCTCGGGGTGGCAGGAGCCCTCCTGGGGCTCCGGCTGTGTTATTAAAACACTAATGAGAGGTGATGGCCAGGGCTCAAGAGAGCAGCAAAGTGCCTGGGACCCGGCTCCAGGGTCACCCCCACCTCTCCCCACTCGCCCGTGGGGACTCTTATCAGTGATAAAACTGTTTAATTGCATGTGGGATAAAGCCCTCTTTAATGGCTTCTTGTTACCCAATTCTACTTATTCCAAGGGCATTTTCATTAAAGTAGCTGCAGCAAGGCTCTGCTTTTGTACACACCCATAAAATATCATTTTAATTTCATGAGGGGTTACACATGAGTGAAATAAGATTAATTCTTTCATTTTCCGTTTCTGGAAGGGATCGGTTAATGATGGTTCTGTGTATTTATATATGTGCCATAAAAAGGAGTTCAATTAACTGCTGTGCCCAAAATGTGCTGTTGACTTGCACTTTCCCTGCCAAGAAACGCTGCAAAAACACTTTTCGATTGGTCACGTGCGCAGTGGGAGATGGATGGGTGAGGGGGGACTGCTCGGTGCTGGGGCAGCCTCTCCGGGTGGGACCATCTCCCACCAGGTCAGAGCCCTGGTCTTTGGGTGGGCTTCACCGATACGCCCCGGCACATGAGGGGATTCTCGTTTGTGTCCAAACTTTCCAGGAGTGCACTAGTCCATCAGCCGCGGAGCAGGTTCCCGGGCACTGCTGGAGCTGTGCGGGGCTGCAGACCCGGGGACGGGACACCCGCTTCCCGCAGCCTGTGCCGGGGGAGCCCACCCTGCTCCCCTCAGCCAGAATGGGGTGCCATGAGCACCAGCAGCTGTGCTTGACATGCAAAGCCCCCGTCTTAAAGTTAATCAAACACTAATTTACTGTCGGTGACCGAGTGGAGGGGCTGGGGAGTGGCTGGGCTGAGCTGCAGGGCTGCCAGCCATGGTGGGGTTCCTCCTGGTCCCGGGGTCCCCTTGGCAGCTGCGTGCCAGGGGGCCTTTGGGCGGTATCAGGGCTGGGTTGGGGCAGTGTTGGGTGTCAGAAGGGTGCCATCGGGGCTCTATTGGGGTGGCACTGGGGTAGCATCAGGATGGCATTGGGATGGCATTGGGTTGGCACTGGGATGACATTGAGATAGTATCAGGATGACATTGGGGTTTGCGTTGGGGTGGCATCAGGGTGGCAATGGGGCAGCAGTGGGGTGGCATCCTCATGGGCACAATGTCGCCCTCCCTTTGTGCCTCCTGCCCGGCGCCGTTTGCCTTTGCCGCGCTGGTGGACGCGGTGGCACAGTGCGCGGCAGCACGCGGCGCTAATACCTCGTGGAGGAGACAAATGGGAAGTGACACGTGTGTGTGTAGACGGGTATTTGTGGTGACGCTTTGACTGCAGATAATAAAGTGCTCGCCCTGAGGTGATCCAATTCAGCAGCCGCCTCGGCAGAGCCGCACACCGTCGAGGGGGAGAAGAAAGGGGAGGAAAAAAGGCCCGTCTGAAATGACATGTCAGCCTAAAAAGGGAACGTGTTAACGGATGAATATCTGGGGACGGCAAAGCCCGGCGCTTCCCTTTGTGCTTTGTCATGAATTTTGTTGTCTTTGCAGATTACAGCTCCTGCGTGGCTGCCGCGTGGGGTTTGCCACCTACGTTTATTCAGATGGATTTCTCCCTCTATTATTTCTGTAGTTGGTTTTAATTTAAGCCCTCAAAGCCAAGGCGCATTTGTCTCTGCTCCTCACACCGAGGATGCTCTGCTGGAGGATGCTTTTGTCCTGGCTGCATGCCGGAAGCCGGGGCGCGGGGGGTCCTGCAATGGGGGGTCCTGCAAGCGGGGACGCAGCGTTTCTGGAGGCAGCCACAGCGCTGCCGAGGGTGCCAGCCATGGGTGGCTGCTGTCCCTGCTGGGGCTGTGCTCGCGGGCGGACCGAGGACTGCGCCGGTGCATGGGCCCCCCACTGCATCCGCCGTGGCGCGGTGGCCTCTGCACCACCCATCCTGGGGACACCGTCACCATAGAAACCACGGCACTTCACAGGGTGGGAAAGCTGGTGCAGTGTGACAGCAGCCCAACCTGCCTGGTGCAGAGCGAGCGGCGGGGGCAGCACCACTGGCGGCCCCCTCTGCCCGGTTGCACCCCAAAAATGGCTCGGGGCACACATGCCACCTGCGCTGGTTCCCGCGGCTGCTATCTCTGGGACTGGGGGCTGCACACCCCCGTGTCCGCCCAGGGGTCACCCTGGGTCTGGGCAGGGCAGCATCCGCCAGCGACCCCCCGGGTCTTGCCTGGGACCCCCTGCAATTTGCCCTGCCCTTGGCAGGGGGGTGCTGGCTCCAGCATCCTGCTCCCAGGCCTCAGCTGCGCTGCACAGGCAGGCTTTGCCCCCTGGCCCCGTGGGGTGGGCAGGGGGATCCTGCCAGGAGCTGCTGCCTGCAAGGCGGGGGCAGCCGGTTCCTGCCCAGGCGGCTTTGCCACCTGAGGCTCGGACCCAAACTTCAAGGACTTTATTGATTTGTTAAATGCACCAGGTTTTGTTTGTTTTCTTCCAAGTGTTTTCCAAATATTTAGGTTTCTTCCAAGTGTTTTGCAAATATTTAGGGTTTAGCTCAAAATCTGTTCTCAGTGTTGCAGGCAGACAAAAATGGGATTTTTGATGCTCTTTGAAGCTTGGAAGACATTGGGATCTCCTTGCTGCGAGGGGAACAGGCAGCCTGGTCCCAAAGCCAGGGGATGAGCTCTCAGCTCTTAGAGTTTAATTCATTTGGAGGCTGCAGCACTATTATTTTTTAATATCAGCCATTGGCACGCCAATCACTGAGCGACATCTCAGGTCCCCAGTGTCTCCTCCTGCCTCCGCCCAGCACTCTCAGCATCACTCCCCCTCCCACCCCCTCCTGCCCCTGTGCAAATTAAAAATCCTGCCTAATAACTGCCCTTTTGCCCTGCCGTCTCAGGGAGGCAAAGCGGGAGCAAAACACCAGCTCAGCGCTGGAAACACCAGCGCTTTCCTGTAAGAGGGGCAGGGCAGGACAGGGAGGGAAGGTGAGGTCTGCAGGATGCTTGGCAGGGCAGGGCGACCCTCGGGAAATGCACCTTCCTCCTTGTGGGGGGCAAATGTGGCGATGGGACCAGGTGAAGCCAGGGTGGGCAGAGCAGCCAGGGCATCGCGCTGGGGTTTGAGGCAGAAAACCGAGGCCGAGCCCTTGGATGTTCCTCCTTGAATGGCTGCCCGAGCGGCAGGCACGGCGCCAGCCACTGCAGCCTGCCGAGCATTCCTGGCAAACCCGCCTAGGCATGGCCGAGCCCGTCTGCGGTGCCGAGCCATGACCCTGCCCGGGCGCAGGACACTGCTGTGGGGACAGACCTGCCCGGAGCACCCAGCACACCGCGGCACAGGGAGGAGGAGCTGGCATCGACTCAGCCATGCTGGCAGCAGGAAGCAGCCTGCCTCTCCCAAGGTCTCGGCACGGACAAGCCGAATCCCCAGTGCCGGGCTGGTCCCGCTGGGCGGCTCTCTCCATCTCGGCCTCCCCGGGATGGGGTGACCCCCCGAGGGAGGGGGTGTCCTACTGCCGGGTGCCCTCTGTGGTGGAGCAGCCTGGATGTGCCCATGGTTTGTGCCAGGGCTGTCCCATGGCAGGAGAAGTGCGGCAGCTCAGCCCCAGCAGCAGCTCCTGTCTGAAAAGGTGAAAAGCTTTTTCCTCTGGGGCCATGGGGAAGCAAGGCCTGAGAGAGAGGCCAGGTAGCTTCCAGGCACGGCTTCGCCTTCTGCAGCATTAGAAAGATTTACTGCCGAGATTACTTCTTTCATTTGTTGCAAAATATTTTAGTGCTTTCGATGTGTGAAAATAAGGTTTGTCCCATCTTATCTCAGAGGAGCGAAGGAATGGAGGAGAGGGAGGGAGCTCATCTTGCCTGTCTGTGGCAGGCAGCGCATGTCTTTCATGCTGGCTGTTAACCAGTTAGGTGCCACGTGCTGCTGCTGCATCCTCACTCAGCTTGTCCCCGCTGAGTCCTCACTCAGGGCTGCAGTGCTGCCGGCGCTGATCTCCATACCCCCCATGCACCCCAACGTCCCGCTTGCCATCCCCTTCCGGAGTGGGGCAACTTCCTGGGGAGCGCAGCGTCTCCTGCAGCATCGTGGCCTGAAAATTAAAGCCATAAATTGCTGGTGCGTGAGCTCACCCTCCTCCAGGGAAGAGGGGGCCCAGCCAGGGATGCTGCTGCTGGCACCAGGCTGGGAACACCCAGGGTAGCTGGGCTGTGGGAGCAGCGTGGAGCATCCCTCCTGGTGCCAAGCATCCTTCCTGGTCATGAGCATCCTTCCTGGTACCAGGCACCCTTCCTAGTGTTGAGCATCATTCCTGGTGCTGAGCATCTTTCCTGGCGCCGTTTCGATCTCACAACTGCTTTAGCTGAGCAGACACTGATTGCCAGAGCCGCAATGCTGCCGCTCCTGTGCCATCACTGAGCTCCTCGGGTGCCGAATTGTTCGCCTGACTGACAGCTGAGCAGCCCAGACAGGTCTATTATTTCTATGGGGCCCAGGCCCCGCGGGCCTGCAATTTAGGTCTGCGCTATTAACCCTGCCTTGTTCTCCACTTTGTAACCGCTTTAGAGTCTTTAAAAGTGTACAGTTAAAATCAGGGTTAATTAGGGGCCAGCAGCTGGGCTTTGCNGGTGGGGGGGTGGGGTGGGGGGTAACTTGGGACTGTTGTGGGTTTGTACTGGCTGACTCCTGCACAGCACAAGCCCTGGATTGTTGGCCTCCCGTTAGCCTTGGTCTGTCCTGCCATAAGGATGGCTTTGCTTAGCTTCCCTCCCCTCCTTTCTCCTCATCTTTCCTTCTTCCCTGGCCCTTGCAGGCTGTTGCTGCAGCTGGACACAGCGCAGGAGACCCCAGGGATGCGGGGGATGCAGGAGATGCCAGGGATGCAGGGGATGCTGGGCATCCCCATCCCCGTCGGACATTTTGCACAGACCCAGCTGCTCAGGGCGCAGCGGGGCTGGAGCTCCCCGACACATAAACCGAGATTTATTCTGGATCGCGGCACCAGTGGGGTCTGGGATTTACATCTGTGTCTCGAACCGGGTTTGGTGGCCAATTTGCTAAAGTAAAAAGTTGTTTAGCTGGAGGCGTAATCTTATAAGCCTGTGCTGCCATTATAATGGCTTCTCGTTTCTGCCTGGCTTTCCAATAATGCTTTGAGCAGAAGCTTGGAGTAATATAAAAAGCCATCGGATTATTACTGCGGGCGATGCATTTTCCATTTACAGTAATAAAATACTGAAGAAACAAAACAATTTAAAATTCCAATAAAATTCAAAACAAATCTTTGGCTGCTGAGCAGATTCAATTATTTAGCTGTTATTGAGTGCAGGCTGCAAAAATAGAGCAGGTCAGGGAGGGAGGGGGAGCCCGGAGCTGGGGACGTGCCGGCCGCATCCAGTGGGAATGCCAGTGAGGGAGGGAGCCAGGAGCCAGCGAAACATCTTCTGGGAGAAGCAGCTGTTGATGGGTGCCTGTTCCTGGGCTGGCGAGCTGCCGGCGGCTGCATTTGGTTTAGGGATGGCGAGAGCTGGGGCTGCTCCTGGTGGCAGGCCCAGCTGAGCCTGGTGTGCGTCAGCAGCCAGCAGTGGTAAACCACACCGGCCAGGGGTCCGTGGTGCATCCCACCCGGTCCCGGTGTGACGGCTCTGATGGTTCAAGTTTAAGAGGAGGGGGGCAAAGCTGGCGGCGAGCGGCTGGTGTCAGGGCTGCCTGCGCCTGACGGGTGACGGCGGTGGTTCGGAGAGTTTGCATCTCACAGTAATTACAGCCCGTTAGAAAGCAGTAATTACTGCGGAGAGGGGGAGCGGTGGAGCCGCACAGCCGCCAGCACGCCGGGAACCACCAGGAAATCGGTCGCTCTGTAATTTTCCTGGCGGGGGTTTGGTGCGTCACCCTGATATGTGACAACACACCGAATTGGTGGCTTGTCACATCCAACCCAGCTGGTGCAAAGAGGTGACAAAGGCGGCTCCTGGCTCCCCGCCAGCCGGCTCGCAGTCGGCCATGGCACCCCCTGGGCCCGTGCCGGCACTGGGGCTCACGGGTGGGATGCCCACAGCCAAGCTCAGCTCACTCGGGCAGGCAGCTCTGCCCGTCCCGCAGCAGTGGGCAGCGCCGGGGGGGCTGCATGGGGCCATCCCAAAAGCGTCACCCACAGACCCAGTGCTCAGGGAACGGGATTTTGGTGACTCGAGCCAGGGAGCTGCACTGCCCACGGGCGATGCACCCTCCCTCCCTCCAGCAATGTCCCCCATTTTTTTATTATTTTTGCTTGGAAAGGAGTGTTTCCATGGAATGGGCTCATTAGGGATTCTGCGAGTGTCACCAGCTAATTAGTGTCATGTTAATTGAGTATTCACGATGCTGCTACCTCCAAGGACAGCGGTGCCAGCATGAAGGGGAATGCAGATGTGCACGGCTCGCAGTGCCGGCAGGCTGTGGTGCCAGGCAGTGGGCCGTGCCGCTGGGCAGACGGGGTCCTGCTCGCAGCCCCCTGCACCCACTGGCTTGCAGGATGCCTGTGCCCAGCAGCCCCCAGTATGCACACTCGCCTGTGCTGCTTGCTAGCTGCTCTGCAGGTGCCACCCAGGGCTCAGGAGCTTTACGGAGGTTGAGACGATTGATGCCTGGAACGTGCCCAGCAGGGCTAGCAGCACAGCCCGGGACACTGTGTGCCTGCACGTGTCCCACCAAAGGGAAGCTGCTGATGCCATGCCTCCTGCCTTCCAGCAGCTACATTAAATCCTACTCAAAGGCCCTGGTTTTAATTGGCTTAATCTACTCGTTAGTAACAATGTCTATTTAAGACACCTGTAAAAAGCCCATAACATTAGCTTAATGGGAGGAATGGCTGGTGAACGCTCTGCTGTTCTGCCTGTTAAATTACTGCTGCACTGCTTTGATGGAGAGTGGCCACGGCCTTGCTCCTGTGTCTCCCTGAACATCATGCTGCTGCCCCAGGGGTGACATGGAGTCCTGCAGCTGCCAGTGCCCCAACCTCCCTCTGAATCCCTATTTTAATGCCGTGCCTGGTTCTTCCGGGCACACCTGCACAGGCACCGCACCGGAGCATTGCTCAGAGCAGGACTGAGACAGGCGTTGCAGACCAATTAACAATTTCGTTAGGTGTGCTGAATGCACCCGACGGTGCAGCTCTTCTGCAGAGACTTTGCCACCCAGCATGTGGTGGCAGCAGGAATCGCTGGTCCCGGTGGTATCTGGAGCAAGAGCTCCTCAGTGTCCCCGCAGGGATGCTCAGCACCTGCAGTCCTATTCCGCTGGGTACTGTGGGGCTGTGCTGCCTGGGAGCCTCCAAAATTGCCTGGCAGCAGGAGAAGGGTCCCTGGGAGGATTGGGACTCCTCGGTGGGGGGTACCAGCCCCAAACCTCCCCGATTTGATCATCTCTCCCTTGCAAATCCTGGCTCCTGGCAGGGGCTGGGTCCAGCATGCCCTGGCTGCTGCAGAAGTCCCCCAGCAGGGCCAGGGGTTTTGGGACCAGCTCGGGAGCAAACGTCGTCCCCCATGTGCTGGCATGTGTATGCATGCACCTGTGTGTGTGTGGAGATTTTAAACACCTAATTTATTCTATCTATTAGATAGATTTTGTAGATTTAATCATTTTCACAGTTGGTGGCTCATTGGATACTCAAGATAAACTCCAAATGAAAGTATAATGGGTACGACAAATGAGTTTTCACACCAGAATGGCAGAAACTTGCTCGGGAAGGAGTTTGAAAGGAGCAAAAATATATACATATATAATTTTTTTTTTCTGCAGTGGCTTTTGCTGACTCCAGTAGGTTACCACAGTTAATTTCACCAGTTTTGTTCATCTGTAAAATTGCATAAAAGTGACATTTTTGTGCTCATTATAGGAACTGCTGATTTATGGCTGGTAAATGCAATGCTTTTCCATTTTTGGTGAGGTTCTCGTAGCAGCGCAAAGCACCCATGAAATTGCTTGTATAATGTACTTTAAATCCAATCTCAGAGAAAGATTCCCCCGTTGGGTAAAGTGACATTTCCATTCTCCACACTGAGTTTATTTTAGGCCACTTAGAAGTGACTCCGTCAATGGGAGGGTGCAGGTTAGTGCCCTGACCTGGTTTCTGCTGAGTGTGAGGGGGAGCCGGAGGGGGGGAGCAATGGGTGCCGGGGGACCAGGTCCCCCTCCTCCCAGCAGTACCGGATTCACCCTATGCTTTGCTCCCGCAGGTGAGACCGTAGCACCGATGCATTCCCCGCGCTACCCCAGCCCCGCCGAGCTGGACGCCTACGCACAGAAGGTGGCCAACAGCCCGCTGACCATCAAGATCTTCCCCACCAACATCAGGGTCCCCCAGCACAAGCACCTTAACCGGACGGTCAATGGCTACGACACCACGGGGCAGCGCTACAGCCCCTACCCCCTGCACGCCAGTGGCTACCAGGGTCTCCTGGCCATTGTCAAAGCCTCCGGCAAAAGCGTGGTGAAGAACTCGGAGGGGAAGCGGACTAAGCTCTCGCCCGCCCAGGTCGGCATCGCTCCCTACCCCGCGTCAAGCACTTTAGCTCAAGGTCCCTCCTGCGCCGGGCAGCTGAGCTACCACGGCAGCCAGAAGCAGCTGGAGGGTCCCGTGCCCCCCAACGTGACGGTGGCGGCCTCCGTGCTGCCGCTGGCAGGCAGGAGCCTGGCCCTGCCGCCGTCCAACCTGCCCTCCATCCAGAGCATCATCTACCAGATCAATCAGCAGTGCCAGGCACAGGGCACCCAGCCGGGCTGCCCGGCTGTCGTGGCCACCAACCCCAGCCCGGCCAAGCACGGCGCCTTCCCCGGCGCCGCCGCGTACGCCGGCGCCGTCCTGCCGGAGTGCCGCAAGGGCGCCGAGCTAGCGCTGGGCTCCAATCCGGCCGCGGCCCTGGGACCCAAGGCAGGCGTCTACCCCGAGGGCATGGACTACCTGGTCTGGCAGCAGAAGCAGCAGCAGCAGCACCTGCGAATGTACAGTGGGGGCAGTGGCGGCGGGGGTGCCCTCAGCAAGTCCCCCGAGACGTGCGCGGGTGCCTCACGCCCCTACGCCCTGGGCAGCGCGGCCGAGAAGGTGAGCTCGTCCCCCTTGAACTGCATGCATGGCAACTTCTCGGTGGGGCAGTACTTCGCCCCTCCCTGGAACAGCATCTTGGTGACCCCCAACAGCGACTGTTACAACCCGCCGGAGCTGGGGGCCGGGCCCCGCGAGCTGGGGGTGCCCCCCGCTGAGGGGCTGCCCAGCAAGACGCTCTGCAATACCTCCATCCTCAGCAGCAGCCTCCAGTCCCTGGAGTATCTCATCAACGACATCCACCCGCCCTGCATCAAGGAGCAGATGCTGGGCAAGGGCTACGAGACCGTGTCTGTGCCAAGGCTCTTGGACCACCAGCACGCCCACATCCGCCTGCCCGTCTACAGATAAGGAACCGATGCTGCTTTTCCCAAACCCAGGGCGAGGACTTTGGCATGAGCCGTGCTCCCCTCCGGCACTGCGCGGGTACCGGACCGTGGCAGCAAGGGCGGGGGGACGGGGAGGGGGACATGGGGTCGGCTGCCAAAAGGGCTCCCGGGACACTGGCATTTCACCGGGGTCACCGGACTGGATACACCCGCAACCCGCTGGAAGCTGAGGATGAAGGACCGCTTGTCTATATAGCTCAGAAATCATTTTATCTCCACGAATGTGAACAGGGAATTGCTACGAGTTGCTGCTATCCAGGGAGAGGAGGCTCCGCTCCGTGCGCCTGCGGGCGCCTGGCTGGATCCGTGCAGGGCAGAGCCCCGTGCCGTGGCCGGCTGGGAGGCTCAC
>WEKW01018167.1:1457-15564 GCA_013389905.1 Sula dactylatra | reverse complement strand
ACCGCAGCCGGTACTGCACCGGTACACCGCAGCAATGCACCGCAGCCGGTACTGCACCGGTACACCGCAGCCATGTACTGCACCGGTACACCGCAGCAATGTACTGCACCGGTACACCGCAGCCATGTACTGCACCGGAACACCGCAGCAATATGTACTGCACCGGTACACCGCAGCAATGTACTGCACCGGTACACCGCAGCCGGTACTGCACCGGTACACCGCAGCAATGCACCGCAGCCGGTACTGCACCGGTTCACCGCAGCCATGCACTGCACCGGTACACCGCAGCAATGCACCGCAGCTGTTACTGCACCTGTACAGCGCAGCAATGCACTGCAGCCACGTGCTGCACCTGTACAGCGCAGCAATGCACCGCAGCCGATACTGCACCTGTACACTGCAGTACTGCACCGCAGCTGTTACTGCACCTGTACAGCGCAGGAATGCACCGCAGCTGTTACTGCACCTGTACACCACAGTAATGCACTGCAGCCATGCACTGCACCGGTACACTGCAGTAATGCACCGCAGCCATGCACTGCACCTGTACACCGCAGCAACGCACTGCAGCCATGTACTGCACCTGTACACCACAGCCGTGCACTGCAGCTGTGCACCATAGTTGTGCACCATTGCCATGCACTACAGCTGTACACTGCAGCCGTGCAATGGCAGCAGTGCACTGCTGGCCAC
This sequence comes from Sula dactylatra, assembly GCA_013389905.1. Taxonomy (NCBI): domain Eukaryota; kingdom Metazoa; phylum Chordata; class Aves; order Suliformes; family Sulidae; genus Sula; species Sula dactylatra. The sequence continues at coordinate 14,868 of WEKW01018167.1, read as the reverse complement.
ACACCATTGGATGAGGCTCCCTGACTCCCTGGCAAAGCAGCCAAGGCCTGGAGGGTAATGCTGGGTGCTGCAGCCAGCCACAGCCCCCACCCACTGCTCAGTGCCGCCCTGCCTGTCTCACCAGGCACAGGGTGCTCTTCCCCAGGTCCTGTGGGCTTCTGCCCGCTCTGTACCATCGCGGTGCCCTGCCAGGCTGGCAGCAGGCTCCAGGCAGCCCAGGGCACCACGAGAGGGGGTGTCTGCAGAGCAGTGTGAGCTCAATGTGTTGGGTAGCCACCCACCGCCCGACGGCATGGCACATGGCAGGGAGCAGCAGGCTCCTGCCTCTCTCCTGGCAACCTGCCTGCAGCGATGCTCTCCCAGCCAGAATCAGCCAGTGCCAGGAGGAGGCGGTGGTGGCAGGTCAGTCTTTATTACTAAATAAATAGTTGTATAAATCTTGTGCAAAAACATGTGGCAAAAACCATTGGCCTTGGTGGGCAGAGGGGGCTGCACTTGCCACACCCTGCCCATGGCAGGGGTTCCTGGCACAGCACGGTCAATGGCCACAGCTTGGCAAAGCGAAGCGGTGGCGCTGGAGCTCGTCTGTGCGAGCTGGATCCCCCCAGCACGGCTGGGGCAGGGCCAGGACCCCCCGTCTGGGCTGGACACCTGCCAGGACAGCTGCTGCCAGAGGGACAGAGGCTGCACAAATCCCTGAGGCACAGACAAGCACCATCCAGCCCAGTCTGCAATTCCACTGGCTGTGCCGGAGCTGTGCCAGGGGCCCAGGCAGAGTCTGTTGGCTCCCAGCATCGCCGTGCTAGAGCAGGGAGCTCGAGGCCTGGCCGTGCCTCCGCTCCCGTGCCTCCGCCGTCCCCACGGTCCCCAGCGGCACCACCACCTCCTCCGGCTGGCAGCTCTTGTTGAGCTCCACCACACGTGGCACCACCGTCGACCAGCGATCTGCGGAGACAGTGGGAGTTTGTCAGAGCTGGGAGCCTGTGGCTGCTCCCCCCTTGCTGGGCAGCCCCACGCCACCTGGCCCCCAAAGCAAATCTGCTCCTGTGGCTCATCAGAGGCTGCAAGCAGTGTCCTGAGGGATGTCCCCAGCCCACGGCACCACGCTCACCTCTCCGTAGCCGGCCCACAGTGTGGGAGAAGCCATAGTACTGATATGTGTCACTCTTGCCGGGGTCCTCGCTGATGATGCCCAGATTCTGGTTCCAGTGGGACCAGTTCACTTCATCCACCCTGCAGGGAAGGTCAGACCTGGAGGGGCTGCGCGGAGCAGCTGGGAGCCAGGGCGGCAGCTCCTGCATCCCTGCACCATCCCACCACCAGCAATGCTGCTTGGCTCCAGATAAATACAAACTACCCAGCAAACAAACACACAGCGCCAGCACCCCAAAATGCTGCTCATGCAGTGGGAGAGGCTCGGCTGCTCCCAGTCTCCAGCTCCCCAGGGCTCCCAAGGGCACCTGCCTTTACCTGAAGCACCAGCGGCGGTCGGGCGTCCCATCAGTGCCCTTCCCCACGGTGACCATCTCCCCCGAGCGGAAGGCTCTCCGCAGGAACACAGGGAAGGAGCGCTCGATATCCAGGATGGTGGTGGCCCACTGCCGGGGACACCAAGGACCCCTCAGCCACTTGGGGACGGAGGCATGGGGGGTCCCTCACCCAGGTGGTGCTGCTTTGGTGGAGCTTGGGGTGCTGCAGTGCAGCTCCTGAGGTGGTACCTGCAGCTTCCAGATGTGCTTGCTCTCCTTGGAGACTTGGCCCACGGTCTCACCCATGAGAGCGATAAGCATGTTGAGGAGAAGCACGAAGGTGAGGATGATGTAGGTGACAAGGAGGATGATGAAGACACCAGGGTACTTGGCACTCTCGAGCATCTCCAGGTCACCCATGCCAATGGTGAGCTTGAAGAGGTCGAGCAGGAAGGTGCTGAAGGTCTGGCTGTCCCGGCAGGAGGGGTAGGCAGGCACCGTGCAGTTGGACTGCTCCTCACTGCAGGACTCACTGCTGGGACATGGGTTGAGGAGGGACACCAGAGCTGGGGGCAGAAGGACAGGGGTGATGAGTCCATGGGAGCAGCGGCAAGGATGGGGCCCATGACAGACCCCTATGTGGCTCTGTGCCGGCTGAGCCACTCTCCCTCTTGAATGCAGGAGGAGGCAAAGGCTGAGCCCCCAGGCAGATAGGACAGAGCCGGGGCTCCACAGCCCCCTGCCTGGCCATGCCATGCCATGCCACAGGGCTCATCCCTCCCGCGAGCCCTGGCTCCTCGGCCAGGCGCCTACCTGATGCATAGCCGATCATGAAGAGCAAGTAGACCAGGAGGAATCGGAAAAGGTCTTTGAAGAGGATCTGCAAGTGATGGAGAGGGGGGTGAGATGTGCTGGACCGCAGTGCCCAGCCAGGTGTCAGGGGACCATCACCGAGCCATTCCACAGGGACGGCTGGGCTGAGAAAAGGGCATTGGTGAGCCACAAGAAACCCTAAAGAAAGCATGGAGGACCCTCCTTTTGTGCCACACAACCATAGGAGGACCAGCCCTGCTGGGGAAGGAGAAGATCCCTGACCCCACCGGACCTTCTGGATCATGATGCTGTAGGTCCCCGTCAGCTTGAGCCCCCGGGTGAAGTACAGTGCGTTCATCCAGCCCAGGACCAGCGCAAAGACCATAACAGCCAGGTACGCCTCAATGCCCCCCAGGTACAGCCCCGCCGTGATGATCACCAGCACCGAGTAGATGAAGCTGGAGGAGAGCCAGGGTCAGACCCTGCACCGGCAGCCACCACCAGCTACTGCCCCTTACAAGCCCGGGGGTGCTGTGGCTCAGGGAGGCCCTGGGGGTTCCCCACGTACTACAGCAGCTGGAAGGAACCGTCTATGAAGAAGGAGTTCACGCCTGGGCACTTCTTCATGAACAGATCTTTGATCTGGGGAAGAGAGGGAGAGGTTGGGGGGAGCTGGAGGGGAGCAAGCCCCTGCGCAGCAGGGTCCCGGTGTCCGGGGGGCATCGCTGCAGGGGCTGATGCCTCAGGACACGGGGCTGTCGCCCTGGAGTTGCTCCTTGCGTGGAGATCACGAGGGCTCGGCTATCCCATGGAGGACCCCCCGCCTCGCCGCACTGACGTTTGTGAAGAAGAAGAGGATGCCAGTGAGAAGGGTGATGATTTCCCCAGCCAGGCGCAGGTAGTCAACGGTGGTGGTGTACGGGTAGGGGGGCTGTGGGGAAAGGTCAGAGCTGAGCTCCATCATCCCAGGGCAGGCAGGGCTGCTCAGGGCAGAGACCTGGCAAACCCCTCTGCCAGGAGGCGCTGGCCCATGGGGTTGTGTCACGGTGCCGTGGGACTCACAGGGCCTTCCATGGGGCGGTAGTAGGCGACGAGGGTGAAGATGACCATGGCGCAGAGGTAGGAGATCACGCTGATGTAGAAGGATACGGCCCCGAACTTGCGCCACTTGTCACGCAGCAGCTCGTTGATGGGCTCCACGGCCAACATCTCATGGCGGTTCTGGTGGGATATGGGTGCTGTCAGTGGGGACCTGGCCCTGTGGCCCCTCTGGTTCCCCCCGGCCCCTGCACACCTCGATCTTGCTGTTGTAGACGAGGATCTCCAGCACGGACACCTCCTCCCCGCAGGTGTCCAGCGAGGAGAGATCGTAGAGGGAGGAGTAGACGGGGCCGTACGCCCAGTCCTTGAACTTCCGCGAGAGGTGCCGGGCATCCTCGTCTGCGATCTCCCGCCGGATGATGTGCTGGAAGATCTGCTGGAGGGAGGACTGCTCACCCACAGGCAGACCTGCACCCGGCCCCTGCCCACTCAGGGTACCCCACTCTCTTCCCACCCCACCCCAGGTACATCCCCTCCTGCTGCTGCACACGCCAACCCACTCCCTGCACCCCAGGGGGACCCGGGGTGCTCCTGGGGTGCAGGGACACCATCACAGCGGGCAGCTCCCCAGGATGCCGCAGCTTCTGCATTTTTAACAAACCCCCTGTCCGCACCACTGGAGGATGAGGGCAAGGAAGAGGAAAGGACGAGATGTGCTGAGGGCCTGGGGTTAATTAGGGAAGGGATGGAATGCAATGGGGGGTTAAGTAGCCAGGTTAATAGGCTGCACGTGCAGATTTCCAACAGCATCTGCAGAGAGAAGCCGTGCTGCTCGCTGCTGGCAGGGACATGCACCAAGTGCAACAGAGCTCAGCTGAGAGCTGACAAGGGCTCAGCCCTTGCAGCCGGGGACGGCAGGGCAGATGGCTCCCAGCTCCGGGGTGGTCACTGTACCCCGATCTTGCCAGTCTTAGCAGCCATCATGAGAGGGGAGAGGCCGTCATTGTTGAGCAGCGCCTCCAGGTTGGTGTCGGGGAAGAGCTTGGCACACTTGACGAGGAGCAGGTCGTACATCTTGGTGACGAACTTGGTGTTCTCACGGGTGTTGTCGGCGATGGCAACCAGGGCGTGCAGCACGGTGTTGCCACGGGAGTCCTGGCGCCGCAGGTCCGCCTGCTTGTGCCCATTCTCCGTCAGGTAATGCACGATGTGGGGCTGGTTGGTGCAGGCAGCCAGCGAGAGGGGCAGCTCGCCTGCAGGGACAGCATGCTGTCAGGGCACCCCACCGTGGGGGCATCTCCAGGCTGCAGCCGGTCCCCCCGGGGTGACCCACCAGCTCCTTCCCCACTCACCAAAGTAGAAGTAGCCGCCCTCGTCCTTGGGCTGGAAGAAGCGGCCGCGAGCCTGGGCATGCACGTCTGCTCCCTTCTCCACCAGCAGCTCCACGTAGTGCTTGCAGCGGCGCTCGATGGCGATGTGCAGGGCTGTCTGACCTGCACCGCTGGCACCCGTCAGCCCCTGCCTTGCCCCGCGAGTTCCCCCAGGTCCCCAGCCCTCCTGAGGTACCTGCTGGTCCAGTCCCCAAGCCCCCCTGGAGCCCCCCAGCCTCCGCAGGGTCCTCGGTGCTCTGGTCCCCAAGCCCTTCCAGGGACCTCCACCCTCCCCAGCATCCCTGCTGCTCCGGTCCCTGAACTTCCCTGGGGTCCCCCATGCCCAGGCAGGGCCGGCAGCGGCCCCACGCCCCCCTACCTCGGTAGTAGACATCCCTGAAGGGAGAGTTGATGAACTCCCGCATGTTGCCCGTCTTCTCCGCGATGTCAAGGAGGAGGGGGATGGTGTCGTTCCTGCCCCCGCTCAGGTTGAGCAGTGCCTTGGGCAGGCACGTCTTCCCCGTGGAGGGCTCTGGGAACAGAGGGTGCTGGGCGGGTGGCCAGGGCGAGCCCCCAGGCTATGGGGGTGCCCAGCCCCGCACTCCTGCGCTCCCTGGCCAAATCCCCAGCTCATCCCACACACCGCACATTGCAGCCCCCTGAGCCGGGACTGTGCATCACCATCCCCATGGGGACACGGGGACCACCAGTGGCACGGCACAGCGCCGGCACCACGGGGTCCCAGGGCAGGGCCGGCCCCAGGTGCTCACCTCGAAACTCCTCATCCGTCAGGCGTTTCTTGTGGGTGAGGAGGAAGGAGAGGAGCCCGTCCAGGCCAGCCGGGGACCCCCGGGAGACGATGTCGAAGAGGATGGGTCTGTTGAAGACCTTGAGGACAGGGGGCGGGTTGGGAGCCGGCCCCTTCGCGCCTGGCGCCTGCTTCCTGTGGGAGAAGTGCCAGCGCTGGGAAACGGAGCCGCTGCCTTGGTTTCCCACCCATGCAATGAGCTTGAAGTTGCTCAGCCACCAGGGAAGGGCACGGGCACCTGGGGGCACCCCTCAGCTGGGGGCACCCATGGTGCCGGGGCAGTCTCCTCACCCACAGCTGCCCAGTGCTTCCAGCATCCCACATCCCAGTATCACCCGTGGGGGCTGGTGGGTGCCTTGCCAGCTCCCAGTCAGGTGCTGTAGCATTTTGGGCCCCCAGCTGTGCCTCACAGCAGGGATGTGCCACAGGTTCGGCCACGCTCCAGTGCCGTGGGTGAAGCCAGACCGGTCGGAGCAGTTGGCAGCACCGGGACAGGCTGGGGACAACCAGCTGGTTCCGGGCACCAGGAAGAGAGGGAGGAGGAACAGTGGCTGCCCCAGCCAGGGATTGCCGGGGCTGGGGGCATGTGGGGCATCTCAGCCCCCTCCACCCGCCTGTATCCCTGCCCACCCAGGGGCCTGAGCTCCCGCCGAGGCACAAGGGCACCCGCTGCCCCGAGCCAGGCTGCGCCCCTGGGGTGGGGACAGTGGCTGGNCTGAAAAGCCCTTTCATGCCGGGGAGGCAGACGTCCGCACCGGCCAGGGGAGCGGCTGGGCACACAGAGCCTCTTTCACGGTGCCGGCAAGGGGGAAGGGGAGCCGTGCTCCCGGCCCCACGGCACCGCGGGGCTGCAGACCCACACCACGGCACAGCGCGGCACATTATGGCACAGCCCAGCGCTGCCACTGGGACTGGCTGGGAGCTGCCCAGTGTGCGTGGCACGCTCTGCCTAAAGCACCCCAAATGCCACTTGGAGAGCCATGGGGGGTGTCTGTCCCTGTCCCCAGCTGCCTGGCACCCCTATACCCACGTTGCTGCACCCAGCATGCCCAGGATGTCCTCCACCCCACCACCCCCCGCCGGCACCGGGGTGCACGGGCATCCCCATACTCACTCTGCAACCCTCCTGCGCCAGCGTTTGTTCTCGCTGGGGTGGTGGCGGTAGGTGCCATAGTCGAAGAGGGAATCCATGGGGGCTTTCTTGGGAGCGGGGACCACGGATGACTCATAGATGGTGGCCTCCAGCAGCTCCATGGGCTTCGGGGCGCCTTTCCGGAAGGCCCCATGGAATTTCATGCGGAGGTTTTGCTTTCCATCCCCGACACCAGGGGGGCCCCGGGCTGCCTCAGCAAGGGACGGGGTGTCCTCGCTCTCAAACAGGTTGGCCAGTGAGGAGAGCGGGAAGGAGTCATTCTGGAGGGACCCATCATCCCCCAGGCCCTCCCCAGCATCACCACTGACAGTGCGTGAGGGGTCTTCAGCATCTGCCATGCTCCCTGGCTGGAGGGACCAGTGCAAGCAGCCTGCCTGGGTGGCTGCAACTCTCAGCTCCTTCCACAAGAGCAGGAGATCTGGCAGAGGAAAACCCAGCGTCATTTCCAAATAATGCCTGTCCCTCCCCATCCTCTCCCACGGGACACCATGCCCCAGCACAGGAGCAGGTCCCAGGCTGACCCAGGCAGTGGTTGGGGCCAGCAAGACCCCCAGCAGCCCAGGGTCTCCTGGCCAGTCCTGCCTGCCCCAACTGTCCTTGGCACCCACCTACCCAGCTGTGGGGACCCCTCACGTCTGCAGAGGCCCCACCGGTTGCGGTGCTCCCGGCTTCAAAGCGCAGCCGTAGTGGGCGAGGGCAAGCCCAGCCCCGCTGCCTCTCCCTCCTGCGGTCAGCTTGGGTGCAGCCCAGGACAGGGCACAGAGCAGACCCTGTGCGCTCCGATCTGCCGCCCAAGGAAAGAAAACATTCCTGGGATACACCCTGTGCTGAGGGAAGCACCCGGAGGCAGCGGGGAGCTGCCACTGCAGCGGGGCTGGGAGCAGGACTGGGACTGGTCCCCAGTGCCCCACCACTCCCGCAGCCTCACGGGGCTCAGTGGGACCTGACCCTGGGTGCCCATGGTGCCGGTACAGCCACACTGGGCACCAGGAATGGGACAGACACGGCACGGGGGGGGGCGCACAGCCCATGGGAGGGCAGGAGCAGCGGTTAGGACAAGAAATTATGGGTTTAAGTTGCCCTGAGGGAGATGTGACTGCAGGAGAGCTGCGTTACCAGCGAGAAGAGCAAAGCACTGCACCATGCCATGGGCACCGCTGTGGCCAGTGTGCCAGGTCCCTCCAGGCAGGCAGCACCAGCAGGGGCATGGACAGGCAGGGCAGACAGGTGAGTGACCCCAGATTGTCCCCCAGCCTCGCTTTTCACAAAAAACACACCCGTGAAACACATCAGCGTTAAGGCTCAGTGCAGCTCTTGCCTCTGGGGAGCTCAGCCCTCCCTGCGGGTCCTGGGACAGAAAAAGCATCCGGGAAACATATCATTTTCTGCTGGGCTGCAGCTTTGTACAACAAGCCATAATGGCAGGCTGGGCCCTCCTAGGCCAGGCAGGGATCTCTGCCACATAATGTGCTTCTAATTAGGCAGCGTGTCCCACAGCCACTCATGGCAGCCCCACGGCAGGGGTCCACAATGCTCCCATGGACACAGGGGATGAGGGCTGCAAACAGCCCCTCCTGCAGCAGCGGGGGGACCTCGGGCAGTGGTCCCCTCCTTCCCACCGCCCTGTGGGACACCCAGCAGGAACAGTGCAGCCCCGGGTGGCACCCAGCGGGGACGGTGCAGCCCCAGGAGATGTGGGGCAAGCTGCAGAGCTGACATGGTTTCTCCTCTTTGCTGACTTTCCTGCCATCGCCCTCTGCAAGAAATTCCACAAGCACCTGCCAAAGCCCACAGGTCCCACACCCCAACCCTGGGCAAACACGGGCCCTTGCATGGCTGATTTGTCCTTGGACAACAGAGAAGAGGGGATTGCCAAGCACGCCGACCCTGCGGGCTGTGCATGGGGACAGAGTGCCTGATACCTCTGAGCTGCATTGGGAATCCCAGCCCCAGAAAAGCACAGCTTTAGGGAAAAGCCTAAACATGGTGTGGGCTGTCACATGTGGCTGGAGCCCAGGACAGAGCCAGGGAGCCACCAGCACATCACATGGCTCCCCAGTAGGAAGCAGCTGAGGACATCGGCTGGGGGACTCAGCCGAGCGGCAGGCAGCCCCAGGAATGGTTGTTGGGCCAAAGCCTGGGGAGACGCGGGGCAGGAGCAAGGGGACAAGTGGAAAGGGCAGGTGGGGCTGGGAGCCAGCGCTGCTGCCAGCAACCGGGGCAGGAAGCTCGTGTCGGAAATGACGGGCTCGCTGGCTGGTGCCGTCAGCCTGGGTGCTCCCATGGGCACAGCCGCTGCCAGGAAAGGTGCTGTCAATGGGGTTTTACTTGGCTTGTTAGTTATTTGGCTTTTTATTTTTCAGAATTCCTCACCCCATGGAATAAATGTGAGTCAAGGCGCAGCTCACCGCATGCCGAGGCTTGCCAGCACAGCCCCGGCTCTCGCATCCAACACAAACCCTCCTGCCCACTCCCCCACATGCACTCCCACCTCTCCCTAGCTTTTCATCCAGTTACCTCCCAGACAAACCAGTATCCCCAGTTAGTCCCCCACTCCAGCCCACCACAGAGGCATGGACAGTGGCACCGACACGGGGATGTGCAGGGACACGCCCCGGGCAGGCAGCAGAGAGGATGCCCCATTAGTGAGTGGCGCAGACTTTGCCATATTAAAGTGTTCCTCACACTAAAGCATGAAGGGCACCGGGTAGGAGTGAATCACTGAAACCACATCATGTTCATGCTCAGTCCCGCTGGGAACACTCATCCGGAGTGAACCAGCCACCTTCCAAAATAAACCACGCTGCCAGGGCCGCGCTCACCTGGGTGAGAGCCACAAACTCGGCGTGGTCCAGCGGATGAACTTCAAAGCCATTGGTAACCCCTTCCCCAAAGCACCCCGTGGAATGCACCCGGCACCTTGCCCTCGGAGCGGTGAGCCCCCAAACTGCCCAGACAGGTCAGGACCTCACAGTGCCAGGGGAGCCCATGGGGCTGGGCCCTGCCTTACCCAGCTCAGCCTGCAGCCCTGTCCTCACCCCGGGAGCTCCATCCCGCCCCGGTCCCCGTGTCCTCACCCCGGGAGCTCCATCCCGCCCCGGTCCCCGTGTCCTCACCCCGGGGGCTCCATCCCGCCCCGGTCCCCGTGTCCTCACCCCGGGGGCTCCATCCCGCCCCCGTCCCCGTGTCCTCACCCCGGGGGCTCCATCCCGCCCCCGTCCCCGTGTCCTCACCCCGGGGGCTCCATCCCGCCCCCGTCCCCGTGTCCTCACCCCGGGGGCTCCATCCCGCCCCCGTCCCCGTGTCCTCACCCCGGGGGCTCCATCCCGCCCCCGTCCCCGTGTCCTCACCCCGGGGGCTCCATCCCGCCCCCGTCCCCGTGTCCTCACCCCGGGGGCTCCATCCCGCCCCCGTCCCCGTGTCCTCACCCCGGGGGCTCCATCCCGCCCCCGTCCCCGTGTCCTCACCCCGGGGGCTCCATCCCGCCCCCGTCCCCGTGTCCTCACCCCGGGGGCTCCATCCCGCCCCCGTCCCCGTGTCCTCACCCCGGGGGCTCCATCCCGCCCCCGTCCCCGTGTCCTCACCCCGGGGGCTCCATCCCGCCCCCGTCCCCGTGTCCTCACCCCGGGGGCTCCATCCCGCCCCCGTCCCCGTGTCCTCACCCCGGGGGCTCCATCCCGCCCCCGTCCCCGTGTCCTCACCCCGGGGGCTCCATCCCGCCCCCGTCCCCGTGTCCTCACCCCGGGGGCTCCATCCCGCCCCCGTCCCCGTGTCCTCACCCCGGGGGCTCCATCCCGCCCCCGTCCCCGTGTCCTCACCCCGGGGGCTCCATCCCGCCCCCGTCCCCGTGTCCTCACCCCGGGGGCTCCATCCCGCCCCCGTCCCCGTGTCCTCACCCCGGGGGCTCCATCCCGCCCCCGTCCCCGTGTCCTCACCCCGGGGGCTCNCCCAAAAACACCCTCCTCGAAACAACCCCCCAGGAACAAGCCCTGAAACAGCCACCCAGATCGTGAGTTTTTATTAAATTTTGCTTCTCTGCCCAGCTGGCGCAGGGCTCAGCAGCACCGTAAGGCAGTCAGTTAATAAGGCAACGTGTGCTTCCACCAACACTGCATCAGGACACTCCCCAGCTCCAGCCGGTGCGGCCGTCCTGGCAGAGGTTCTTGCTGCCATGCAGGCACTGGAGGAGTTGGGTTCACCCGGGAAAGCCATCGGCTCTTCTGCTACAGCCACTGCCAGCATCGTTCGGGAAGTTTCTCACCCAGGTGCCCATCGGTGGGCAAGCGGCATCGGGCACTCATCGGCACGCAGCAGGTACCAGGCACAGCGCAGCCGAGGGTGCAGCGGTGCAGTCCGAGAGTCAGGGTAGAGCCAAGGCAGCATCGGCGGGATGCTGCCACCAGCCACGCTTCATTCCCTGTCTCACAGTAGGCATAAACCCAGTGGTTAGGATTAGAAACAGTTGTTTTTCCTCTTTAGCACAAAAGCTTGGGAAATCCTGCGACGACACGGGGTACAATTGTTTTATTGCTGTATTCTCAATAGAAAATTAATTTTTCTTTTTTCTTAAGAAAACAGGTTATCCACCGCAGATCTAGATGAAAATGAAAGTCCCCTGACAGCTGAGAGCCGCCCCAGCTGTCTCAGTGATTAAGACGCAGGTAGCACCCATCACACCTTATTAAAGCCCTGCCAGTCCCATGTGAGCCTTAGGCTTTGTAGCTCAGCTCAGCATTCATCTTTGTGTACATCTCATAAATTGCATCCAGGATGGGGGTGACCCTCGAGAGGAACTGATGAATCTTCTCTATGCTTTCCTCCTCTTTGACTTCTTTACCCTTCTCTAATGCCTTCAACAAATCCGATTTGTACGGAAGAGCATAGACTGAGCCCTATAAAACAAGGGAAGAAGCTGTAAGGCTCCCACAAACCCAAAGTCCTCCCCATCCCACATGCAGGACCCCAGTTTGGGTTGTTCCCGTGCGCCTCCGAGTGCCCCATTCAGGACGCTGTGGGGTCTCTGGGCGCTTGGAGGTGCACAGGAACAACCTTGGGGATGTTGGCTGGGCACCCGGAGAAGCAGGGGGTGTGCAGAGAAGGGTTCCCTGGAAATACCGCTCAAAATAGATCAGCAGCTTCCCGTGTTTCCAAGTCCTTATCCCCCTAAAACACATTGCTGCTTGGGGCAACTAATGGAGCAGCTGGGCTTAAAGAAAGGCTGCTTTCCTCTGCGGAGACGTGAACGCTCACCGTGAAGAGCTTCTGCAGCATCCAGCCATGGTACTTCTTCAGTGCGATCTCGTAAGCTTTCATGGCGTTCACTCGGATGAGGTTCGGATGCTCCTCGTCCCGCTCACCATCAGAGATGCTCTGCAGCAATACCAGCATGAATTTCAGGCCCCTGTGAGAAGAGCAGAGATGTCAGAGTGGGGGAGGGAATGCTGCTTCCTGGCCTCTAGCAAGGCACCCCCCTGAGCTCGATGCATCCAGGCCCCCTGAAAACCCACAGCCCCGGCAGCATGCCCTTCCACAGGGTGGATGCCCACCACTGCATGATCCTGCTCACGCAGCCAGTGCACTGGGCTGTGCTCCCCAAAACACAGCACCCCATGCTGCCCCGGCCAGACCCAGCCTGAAGAGACCAGCCAGACCCACGCTCTCCGCAGCAGCCTCCAGCCAGCCTTCAATGGACTCCCCACGTGCCGGGACACAGCCCAGAGCAGCCCCAGACACCGTGAGTCACCTTTTCAACCACATCAGTGCCAGCGTCGCGCCCGTCTTGGGCCAGGCCGAGCCGTGCATCTCTTTCTCCACCTCCAGGATGTTCTGCAGTGTTTTGAACTTGGCAGGGTTGGAGTCGTAAACCGCCCGGATTTTCTGAGAGGGCAGAGAAGCGGGGGTTGGCTCCCAGGAGCTGCCAGGCAGAGCAGCAGCAGGCTGGTGCTCAGCGTGGGGAAACGTGGTGTCTGCAGTGAGCACCGCAGCTCCTAAACAGTGCTTTCACCAGGGACCTTCATTAATAATAACACATGGAGACCAGCTGCCGCTGAGCCCAAAAGCCCCCATGGGAAGAAAAGCCCTTTTTAAATATCTCCGGGTCTTGCCTCTCCAATCCCACAGTACCTCTGCTTGGGGGTTCATCCCACCCTGAGCCCTCCTGCGCCTCTTCCTACCTTGATATTTCCAGTCAGGTCTGCTTTGACTGGTGAGTAGACGATGGGAGTCCCCAGGCAGTCTGTGGAAACACAGAGGGAGGACGATTAGTCATTAGGGGACACAGGAGATACCGCAAAGTCCTGAGTCGTAACCAACAGATTTCACCTTAACCACAGCCAAGGCACCAAGACGCATGCCAGCGAGGCTGGGAACAGCTCTTTGGGCTTCGCGCATGGCCATGGTGAGCGGCTGCCAACCCTCCAGGCCAGCCCTGCCTCCCGGCCCGGCCCCGCCAGCAGACCTGCAAACCCCTGGCCCCAGGACACGGCCCCCATGCCATGGTCCAGAGCGGCACGACGGGCACAGGACCCTCCTCCTGTGCCCATCCCCAGGCAGGCAGCCCCATGTCCTGCCCGGCCGAGCCCTGCCGCCGAGCCGTCACACAATGGGTGACATTGTGGAGGGCAGCGGGACAGCGCAGGCCGCCGTGGCGCGAGGGCAGCCACACACCCACGGCCCCAGCCCTGACACGGGTGGGATCCACGGGCAGTGCCTGCCCCGAGTGATGCCGCCGGCCGGGGCGTACCGGGGGAAGGTGGCC
>WEKW01018166.1:1754-41293 GCA_013389905.1 Sula dactylatra | reverse complement strand
GACATAGACAGAGGAAAGTCATGCTTTTTTCACTCAGCCAGAGACCTCAAAGAATCTCAGTTTTGTCTGAGTAAGGTCTGAGGAGCCAGGTCTAATACACTAACAATTAAAAAAACCATATTCAGTGTTCTCCCTTTCACCAGTTTGCTTTACAATGTGCAATTCAGCACTCTTGTTCTCCAGGAGAGAAGCAAGCATTGGCAGATTAACACTCAGAGCAAAGAATCCACAGCACTGGACATAGGCTGCTGATTTCCTAAGCACATCTGTATTTTCTTTGAACTGGAGGCACTAAAACTTTGTGAATCAATAGTTTATTAAGGTTCAGGATGGGGATTATTTGTGTCAAGAAAGAAGATTTCTGGCTTTGTGTGCTGAAAAAACTTTTTTTTTTTTTTACACAGGGCTGCATAGAGACTGATTTTTAGTGGCCATTGGGAATGTTTGCATGCGAGAGATGATGGTCCATACTCTTGCAAGCTTACAGTCCAAAGAAGAGAGGAGGAACAGGAGGAAATATGGCAAATGCAAGGGGAGCTCAAAGTAAGAGCAGAGCAAAAGATACAATAAACAGCACTTCCAAAACAGCAAATGTCTCTCTGTTACTAAACCTCTGTTGCTATACTATATTCAGAGGAGAAAACAAGAAGGCAGTCTAGAGATCTATTAGCTGTGTTTAAACAGCCTTTAAAGGACTAAAACCATTCAATTTACAAACTTAAAACCAAGACAACCACCTTCTCCCCACGCAGGCCTGCGTATTCAGCTAGTCGTCTTGAGTAATGCTCTTTAATGTGTTTTATCAGTTATGATGCCTTGCCCTTGCTACCAGATTTGCTCTTGGTTACACCTGTGCTACTTCATGGCTTTTAAACAGGCATCAAGTGATTGTACTTGGCTTTAAAAAAAAAATCAACATACAAAAAGAAGTAAAGCTTAGCTTACTTTCACTAAGGTTTGACTTTGTAGGACTAGCAAAAGAAAGCATAATATATTCAAAAGCATTCATGGATGATTCAGAGAGTACATGACAGATGTGCTAAATAAATGGATATTGTCTTGTATAAAGCTAAGGTTAGCTTCTGCATTAGACTTAAGTACCATCAGTAGAGGTTTGGTAACACCTCAAGGACAGAAATAGCCTGCATGCCCTGGAAGTAGTAGAGCTGCATTGTGAATGTGTTGTTTTGCCTTCAGGGGTGGAGGGTAGCAGAAGGGAGCTCTGGACAGTTATATTTTTACTAAGATTTTATCATGTATCTAAACCTAATTTGAATTCTTTGAGGGCAGTACTTTAGGTCTTTGAGGCAAATTTTCCTACTTATCTAGATACTGATTTTATATCATAAATCACAAAGTTGCAATATTTTTTGCTTCTGAAGTAGCTCCCAAACCTTTTTGATTTTTGTCAGACCTTTCTGGGTTTTGCCTTTTGGCATGGCTGTACCAGTTTCTCTGAGTTGTTGCCATTTGGGGGCGTTGCTATTATATCTTAAAATGTTTTGGGGTTTCTTTGGGGGGTGAGGGGGCATAACTATTTTAGTTTCCTTCTGTGCAATAAAACAGTCTTCTGTTTCCCATGTGTTAGAGCTGTATCTATTACAGGGTTGGGAAAGTCCACTGTCAGTGTAATGAAGTTGTACAGCCATAGTTCTTTAATGAAAGAAAGGAGGTGATAATGGAGTTACCCAGCCCACACTATGTGGAGTTTGGGTACAGTGTGTTCCTGTACTCTCCAGTAAAAGCTACTAATTCATACCTCAAGGGACACACAGCTCGCTGGGGTGGATTAGACTGCTCTTAGCACCTTCTTAGCTTTTCTTATGGTACCAGAGTGTTAGTAGTAAGCGTTGTCTTTTTCTTGGTTAGAAACTAGAACTAATTGGGTCTTCCCATTTTTTTGGTACATTTCTCTGCACCTTTGATTTTTTCTTTTTAGAGTAGCTGCTTATGCTTCTGTCCAGGGGGGAGCAGGATATTGGTCTGTGTTTAAAACTCTGTAGAGTTTTAAAGTAAAAGATTATATTGATAAAGATCTTTGAATGAAACTTTAATAACAGAAATTTAGCTAATTCCTGGCAAATTCAATGCTATTGCAGTGTGCTTCTAAGCTGCCGGGAGTTTTTTTTAGTGGGTGGGGTTTTTTTGTTTCTTGGATTTTGTTTCTTTTTTCTTTTGTTTTGATGGGGAGTTTGGGGTTTTTTTGGGGGTGGCTTTTTGGTTTTTTTTCTAGAGGAATGGAAATACAAGCAAGCCAGCAGATGAAGAGCTGTGCTTGAGTGAATCCTTGATTTCCATCCCTCCTGCTTCAGTTAAGGAACCTTCTGTTCTCTATTTCAGGTCTCTTCTTGAGCTTAGGGTTGGGATCCAGGATAAAAAAAATATGCCACTAATCCATTTATAAAAAGGCTTCTTAGAGAGTCATGCTAAGAAAGTTTATGAGCAGGTTCTGGCTGACTCGTTATCAGAAGTTACTTACACTAAGAAGTCAGTAAAGGGGACAACTGATCAACATTTGTGTCCATTTGTCTAAAAAGCCATTTGTTAGGTGGCAGAGATTGTTAGGCTTGGCTGAAGAAAAATTCCTGTGCAAGTAACTACAGGACCAGGTTCTTTAAGACATGCTGGTATACATCTAAGGGAAGTCTGCTGTCGTCAAACAGTGACAATACAGTGCACTTCATACGGCTTTACACATAGTTTATAATAGCAGACGCCTTTGGGCAAACAATCTATCCTTCAAGATTTACGCTTGTGTATCTCTCTTGTAAATTGTTTGTCTAAGAAAAGACACTGGATTACTAAGCTACCTTTTGTTAATTAAGCAAAAGCTTGCTCTGCAGTCATGTAGCCTTAACTGGCACAAAAGCTAGTGAAAAAACAAACAACTACTAATCTATTGTCCAGATTACCAGAGGCTTCCCAAAGGAAAATTGTGCCAATAATGTCCTTAGTTTTGTTAATTGCTTTAAAAATGCTTAAAGTGAGGGCAAAGATTTTTTTAAGCATGACAAAGAAGTGCTTTATTGAAGTAATCATTGTTTGCATGCTTATCTGAAGGATATAATATAATTACCTAAATATGAGCATGTGACAAATAAAATAGGAACATGTATCATTTATGTGCAATATGCTCAAACTAACTGTAAGAGTTATTGATTTCCGCTGTTTGAGCTGTCAGACTGATTTTCTGTGTTGTTTAAAGATGGGCTTACAGCCAGATATGGCATGCAGAAAGCCACAATTACTTCTACTTCATAAATGGGTATTCTCAAACACGATCTCTTCTATGAGTTTTAAAATACTTTATCTGCATTTTGTGCTTTGAGGCCATCTCTCATTTCCCAGGGAAAATCTGCATTGTGTGTGAACCAGTATGGCAGTGCCATAACCAGGAGTTTCACCTTCCCATACTGTGTTGCCAATGGCTGCTCCCAGTGTGAGACACCACAGACATTTTATCTGGTGTCTATACTTTTAGTTATGGCAATAGACACTGATAATCTTAATTCAGCACTCTCACCTCTTTTTAGGAACAGGTAGATGTCAAGTGGGCCAAAGTAGCAGCAGCACTCACTGGGGAATATGACAGCAGATGGGGGGGGCCACGGGGAGAGACAGGCAGATGCTCCTGGCCCATCCTTATCAGGACTGCAGGATTAGAAATTTTAAAGCAGATGTAAAACAAAGATGCATGTATGGAGCCACTCCATCAGCAAAGCAAGTGGCAGTGTAGTGGACAAAGAGGTTCTAAGGCCCGCCGTGAGACTTTCTGCCCATAAAGGCTCTGTTCTTGCACAGGGGGTTGAAACTAGGAAAGGGTATGGACAAGGACTTGGTTTTGAAAGAGTGGGCTTTATATATTTTCCACCAATTTAATACTAAGATACAAACCAGCACAGTACACAAAGCATCTGTGAAAAGAGGCAAATGCTGTGCTGGCTGAAATAATTCCTGTGCCTGTGTACTCAGCATTGTATATCCCAGTTCTTCCAAATCCTCTTCCACCTTCTCTGGAAAAATTGTCTACTTCATACCCTAAAGAGCCTCCCAGCATCCTGGCACCCTTTATACCACCTCCTTTTAGACTTCCATCAGGCACCTTCCCTAGGCTTCCCCACACTGATGCCATGTACTGCCTTCTCCAGTGCCACAAATAGCCTCCCTGCCTATAGTCTTTCTGCTTTTTAACTCACCTTCACACAACTGCCAATGCGAATGCACAGCCATTAGCTGATGTGTAAGATCTGAGAAGGGACTAGGGACTAGCTTTGCATTTTCTTAGGGGGAAAAAAATCTCTTGCGGAAGGGTCTGCCTGCCAAGGCTTGGGTTCTGCAGGGCGAACTGCTCACATTAGGCTCAGGGCAGACATAACGCTCTGCCTGCAACCCTCCAAGTGGCCAAGGCCTAAATGCTTCTTTGTAAAGAGTGTGTTTACTTTATACAAACTTAAGACAAGACTTTTGAAAACTTGATTTGATAAAAGCTAAAGGTTAGCTAGATCTTTAAAGGGGTACGATGATGGTTTACTTTATCCTACCTTTAAATGTTAAGGTTAGTTGGTAGAGCAAAGACAGTGCAGAAATTAATGGAGTGTATACATAAAATGGGAATGCTGTTGGAGCCAATTTTGTCAAGCATTATGAATACTACTGACGTAAAATGAAAGAATCTTTTTTCATTGCTTTGCTTTTATGAGTGCCTGTGAACTTGTTGGAAAGTCAGAGATTAAGTTCTTTTCAGAGGGCATGTACAGAGAATAGGTGCAGATGATATAATTTTCATGTTTATAAATCACTGATAGTCTTGACTTGGACAAGTTTATTGAATGTAGTGCTATCTTTCATGTAAAATAGTGTGCCTGTAGTCTACAGCTTTTAAGGATTTATTTATTTTCTTTCCTCCACTGTATACTGTAGCATTGTATTCTTTCCTAATATGGTGTTTAAGAGATGTTTTAAAAATAAATCATATTGACATTTGGATTTAATTATAAATTTCAAAGATAAGAACACATAGTTTATACAATAATTCGTCACAATGTTCATCTGAGTAGTACACAATTAAAACCAAGTTTATGAAATTTACATTATTCAAGGAGCCCAAATACTTAAGTTTTTAAGAGTTTGTATATTGATATGGAGAGAGGTCCAAATAGTGGTCCACTGAAACCAACAGCAAGCTCTTATTCCTCTACAGAAATAAACCTGTGGGGTCTACACAAGTTATTTGTGCTGGGGAGTGAATACAAATTAGCTTTCCTTCACCATTTATTAGAGTATTTTGTGAGAGGAAGAACTAAAGAAAGTAGTTACAACACTGCTGAATTTTAAGACAGTATTGGTATACTGCTTATCTTTGGCCAGTGGTATTTCAACATGTCATTTTTGCAGCTACGAAGGCTCAGAAGGATTTCTATCTAAGGCTTTTTTTTGGAGCTGGATCACTGCAGGATAACTGAAATACTTGACATAGGATTTGTCTCATGACTTTTACTGTAGTTTGCTTAGAGGTAACAGAAGCTTGCCTTGAGATCCGAGCTCTGCCATGGTTGATATTCCAAAGGCTTGCTTGGAGCAGCAAATGTAGGAGACCAAGTACAGCAAATGGATTTATCTAGCATAGTATCCTTATAGCCAAGTTGGTGATGTACTGGATATGTGAACAATAATCTGGGTGGAAAACTGGCTGGGCTATTGGGCTCAAAAGGTCATGACTGTCAGTGTTATGAAGGCCAGTGGATGGCCAGCCACCAGTGACAACACTCAGGGTCGATATGGGCATCAAAATTTTACAACATCTTTATGAATTACTTCGATGATTGGACAGAGTGCACTCCTGGCAAGTTTGCGAAGCGTTACTGAGTTATGGGGGGAGCAACTGGAATACCGGAGGACAGGGCTGCTATCCACAGAGACCTAGGCTGCCGAAATGGGCTGATGGGGTTCACATGAAGTCCAACAAAGGCAAGTACAGAGTACTGCACCTGGGATGGAATAACAGGCTGGGGGCTTGGCTGGCTAGAAAGCAACTTTGCAGAAAATGGCTTGGGAGTCCTAGTGGACAACAAGTTGAACACGAGGCAGCAGTGTGCCTTTGCAGCAAAGGTGGCCAAAAGCATAGGAGGCTGAATTAGCAGGAGTGTGGCCAAAAGGAAATATTTTCTTCCCTTTATCCGGGACTGTGAAACCATGTCTGGAGTGTCATATTCAGTTTGGGGCTCCACAGTACAAGACAGACTTTGACGTACTAGAGTGAGTCCAATGAACAACCACCAGGTAGTTGGGGTCTGGGGACACATATTGTATAATAAGCAGCTGAGATATGGATTTGTTCAGCCATAAGAAGAATAGGCTAAAGGGAGATTTTATCAGTGCCTACAGCCACCTAATGGGATAATAGAGAAGAGGGACCTGGGCTCTTTTCAGAGGTGTATGGTGGAAGGGTGAAAGGTAACGCACAAAAAAATGAGAACATGGGATGCTCCAGTTTGATTTAAGAAAAAACGTTCAACCATGGGGGTTGTTAGACACTGCAACAGGGACCTGGAGAGGTTATGGACCTCCATCCTTGGAGATATTCAAAACTTGACTGAACAAAGCCCTGATGAGCCTGCAGCAACTTTGAGCAGCTGGTTGGATTAGGTGGCCTCCAGGCATCTCTTCCCACCTGCACAATTTTGTGGTTTTCAGCAAATGGGGAAGAAAAAAAAAAAACAAGACTAACTCTAAGATTGTGAAGTTTATATAGACCAATTAGCAGATGACATTCTAACACTTTTAACATCCATGTATTTCTGGTTTTTCACTGAACAATGTGCTTCCCAAAAACTGAGTGAGTGCTGTGGTGAGCTAGCTCTTGTCTAGGGTGTCTCTCACAACCACTATACAATGGAGAGCGTTCCTAATGCACAGAATTCTTAATTCATGAAGTATATTTCCCTCACAAGCCACCAGTTAAAATGTTTTTGCTTTACTGCAGATGTTTCTCCCAACTTCTCAAGTTCCTTTGTCATTTCAGCTTTATTCATCTCTTTGCATACCTGCCACCTCCTTTTTTTAAAAGTTGTAGGCTCTAGGCACACTATTTTATGCAAAATACTACACCAGATTCAATGAACTTTTTCTTTCAGACTATCAAAATGGTTTATTAGATACATGTATCATATCTCCCAAAATATACTGACAAATGGGAATCTTCCAATACTATAGCCTCCAGGGTTTCTCTAATGGCTTCCTGAAAGTAACGCAATGTATTCCAGGACTCTGAAGCATACTTTGTCTTCCTAATGTTACTACTTCCAATACTTATCATCAGTTCAACTGTATTTTCAAAGTCCCTTCCAAGAGCCTTGTGATTTACACGAAGATTACAGCTTTCATTTATTTCAGAAGCTTCTGTCCTTTATAATAATGGATGAACTTAAAATACAGATGACTAAAAATATCCTAGAAGATGGGAATGGTGAAATAGCACATACCTTCAACACTTTCTTGAAGGAAACTGATGAGGCTGAGGAAGTAAGGGATTGCTTGAGGCATTGAATCAGACAGCTGGAGGGGGTGAATATAGAACAGCTGGAATTGCACGTATATAATTCCCTTCCTCTGGAGGGAGGATTTGTCTGGCTTTACTAGGAAGAAGGAGAAACAGGGGAAGCCAAAAACATGCAGAGAATGGAGAATACTAGCCTGATTATGGAAGCTTGGTGAAGCTGGAGAAGGGGAAGTAGATGTTAAGCTAAGTTGTAGCTGGAATTTAGCAAGAATAGCCCTAGTGATGGGGAAGAGTAGCAAAAAATATTATTGAAACCCAGAAGGCACAACAATAATCATGCTGATGAAAGCACCCTGAAGATTCTAAATACTGTCATCAATAATGGGGTTTTGTTCTTGCTTACTTGTTGATGAAAATAAAAGTTATTCTAGTAAACTTAGTATCATAAGACCCTGACAAAAAGTCAGTGTGAAGACACTCTTGGAACAGCATAAACAGTGACAACCGTATCTCTGAGACTGCCTTCTGCAGAGGTGCAGCAGGCACTTTCACTGAAACATTTTTTACTGTAACATAGATCAACATAGTGGACTAAATTATTTTCCACTGCAAATTAAGTATGTAAATAATTGTGCTGGATTTGGCCGGGGTAGAGTTAATTTTCTTCATAGTAGCTAGTATGGGGCTGTGTTTTGGATTTGTGCTGAAAACAGTATTGATACCACAGGGATATTTTCATTATTGTTGAGCAGTGCTTACACAGAGTCAAGGCCTTTTTTGCTTTTCACACCACCCCACCAGCAAGTAGGCTGGGAGTGCACAAGGAGTTGGGAGGGGACACAGCCGGGACAGCTGACCCCAACTGACCAAAGGGATATTCCATACCATATGATGTCATGCTCAGTATATAAAGCTGGGGGAAGAAGGAAGGGGGGGACATTCAGAGTGATGGCATTTTGTCTTCCCAAGTGACCTTTCCTGGAGACGG
This sequence comes from Sula dactylatra, assembly GCA_013389905.1. Classification (NCBI taxonomy): domain Eukaryota; kingdom Metazoa; phylum Chordata; class Aves; order Suliformes; family Sulidae; genus Sula; species Sula dactylatra. The sequence goes on along the minus strand of WEKW01018166.1, from coordinate 32,807 downwards.
CTGAACACCTACTGGCCAATAGGAAGTAGTGAATGAATTCCTTGTTTTGCTTTGCTTGTGTGTGTGGCTTTTGCTTTATCTGTTAAACTGTCTTTATCTCAACCAACAAGTTTTCTCACTTATACCCTTCTGATTGTCTCCCCCATCCCACTGGGGCGGGGGGGCAGTGAACAAGCAGCTGGGTAGTCTTAGTTGCTAGCTGGGGTTAAACCACATCAATAATCTTTAACTGCTATAAAGACACCAGATTGACTTTTGTTATTCTGAAGGACTAGAGTTGAAATGTGTTGGTTAACTGATTCTGCATGATGTAACTGTTGATCAGGTACAGCAATGGCTTAATCTGTTGTTATCCCATTGGTTTACTTTAGAAAACTTGATTTTTGACTCTTCGTTGGATGGACATCTAGCCTTCAAACTGATAACAAGAGCAATAAATCATTCCCTTTGATCCAGTCAAAATGAACATCTAGCGGACAGAGAAGTGTGGGTGGAGGGGGAAGGAACAGACCTCAAGGGGTAGTTCAGTGGACAGTATAGTACTTCAGCCTGCCCTATCCATTGGACAAGTTTCTCTCTTGATTTAAAAACAAACTAAGAAAACAAAAAACCACAAACCCCCCCCCCCCCAAGTCCCCCAACCTCCAAGAAATAACAACGAAGCTCTTTAGACCAAATTATTACAAGGGTAGATCTGAGCCCAGATCATTACAGTTGCTCTAGACTGTTTTAGTTTTCACTGAAAATAAAGCCTACTGAGATATTAGCAACCTTTCAATACCAAAGTGCTCCCTATGTTTCCAGTGACTGAATACTTATTCTGCAAATTTATCAAGGCAAATCCTTCAAAAGACAATTAAATTGGTTCTCATACTTGCATAGGTTAGGGCTTTTTTTATTTATTCAAACATTTAATGAGAAGTTATGAGATCTAAGAAGATCATAGCTCAAATTTCTTTAGCAATTGGATATGAACTGGAGAGCTGTCAAATGAGTTTCCATTTTAATTACAGCACCAAATCTGTGCTTCTGAAATTGTACTTGAGGTTGCTGGCCATATCTTCAGTGACTGAAAGGAGTTTGATTATATCCAATAGCATTCAAAGGGCAGTCTGCACCTGAGGTAATGTCTTTATCTGTTCAGAAAATAAAAATATTTCAGTCAAGCTTAACCTTACCCTGCCTTACATGCATGAAGCTAATACATCTCAAAGTTTTAAAATTAATTTCCCTTAGGTTTCCCAGTATACAGGATCCAAAAATATTAGTTAGGATCTTTGGAAAAATAATATGCCATAGTCTGTAAGTCATTTAAAAAGCTGAAATCCAGCAGGATCTCAGTTTTTACTGAGTTATAAGAGACTGCTTACTAAGACAGAGATTCTTAAAGTATTCTTTCATATTCTAACTTTTTCATGTGCACAATTTAATCATTGTTAGTATTGTGGAACCATTCTTTTTATATAGTTCCTACCTTGTGCAGGAATTCAAGAACATTGCACACTTAAATTGCTTCAAAATCTCAGCAAAACAGCCGCTGAAAAGTAATTCAGTAATGCCTGTCTACATGCATGTGTGCCTTCTACCTGTTATATTAAAGATGTCTTTCAAAGATTGTGTGGTTTCCCATCGCTACAACTTACAATGGAAGCAGTATTCCTTTTTATTACCTTGAGTCCTCTTTTGCCAGTACACTTCATTGCTACATGAGGTACAAATCCTGGATTTAATTAAAAAAAAAAAAAGTATATCTTGGAGAGGTGTAATGAACTTTAAGCCAATTGGACTTCAGGGATCTGTGCACTCTCACATCTGCCTGAGCAGCAGAGGTATTGCATTTGTTCTGGGGGATTGTTCCAGATTTAGACTAATATGAGTAAAAAAGAAACAGCTTGGGAGTTTTACCCAAATAAGAGTTGAAAATTACCTACTATTTGAAATCCAAATTCTATGTCATACAGAATTCTATTGTCATATAGAAACAGTTATCAATATTAAAAGAAGATAAAGAAGCAGGTGAGTGCAGCCAAATGCCAGTGTACTTAGCACACTTCTGATAAAGGAAATAGCCCCTTGACCAAAAGCATGGTAGTTGCTTTTGTCTTTTTTTTTTTCTTCAGTAGGAGTGCCTCACCCATCAGCACCTCCGGCAAGCAGCAGAAAGTCTAAAACAAATAAATTTCAGTGGCAATTTCCTGCCCTGGCTTTCTAATATCAAAATTGCAAGTGTCTAATTAAAGTACCTCTTAGAAATGAAATAAATTGAAACACTGGCATAATAGATCCAGTATTGTGCTAAGCCTGGTTTTAATAAGGCTTTGTCTTCAGCAGAGGTACAAACATAAGGGCAGAATCTGGCCTATATTTGGAAAGTCATGTTCAGAAAATGCACACAGCTGTTAAATGCTGGTATGTAAGAGAAATGAGGGAATTAGGAGCATGGTAGTGATAAATCAGGATATACCATTGTCTCTGAGAAATCCCAAAGCAGATGCCTTAAAATGTGTTCAGTTTTGCCTTGTGACACTTTCGTTATCCTACACAATGGATAAAATGACCGCAAGATATGGTGTGTTGCATTTATCCATTAAATTACTTTTAGCAAAGGTGATGGAAGGAAATGATTGAAGTCTTTCCTGCTCCTTTGCATATTCTCAGTGCCCTCCGACATCCAACTGACATACCCTGGTTTTAGTTCCGTATCTACAGATGTACACTGGGCTGTCCTTTTAGGAAAAGAAAAATAAACATTTTGGTTTTAATTCACTAGGCTTCTACCACCTTCACAGAAACTGTTATTTGATAAAGCACTGTATTCAGTATATTATCATTTCAACTTTCTAGCAATGGGTTAGTAATCCTAATTTTTTTTTTTATCTCAACAATGAAAAAAAAATTTGGAGAGTCTGTAACTTATATCCTATCTACTTTTTGGCTGTTTCTGTTTGTATTGTGTAAATATTTTGAATGCTTTTAGCCTTTTGAAGGATATTTGCAGTTTCTACATGATATTAAAAGGCTTTTGTCTGGAGACTCCACGGGCTGAAGTGTGTCAACTTTTATGTCAGCTTTTAGATACTTGACTTTGATTATACAAAATTATGAAATAAAAACGGGGTTTTCTACTGTCTTGTTAATTTAGTAGTGACATTTCTGCTGGCAGGAGGTGGATTATTTTATTTTCTTGTTGAACTGTTTGCAAACATTTTTGTGTTGAGTAGGTTTGGTGTGATAGAAAAGATATAGCAAGAAAATGGGGCATTTAATTCCCTCTCAAACCCCTTATTTTTATTAGTAAGCGGAGAGCAACAACAAGAAAATGTAATGTAGATAATAATGCAGTATATAATCACCTGTCAAAAAAAATCCAATCTTTCCATTAAATAGTGAAAATAATCAAGAACTTTAAGTTCTTTTCAGAGTTGCTCAGTTGTGGGTTTTTTTTTTTTTGTTTCGGGGGTTTTGTGGTTTTTTTAACTTTCTGTAATGATCAGACTCCTTTCAAAAACCAAGGAAAGAACAAAAACATCTACGCATTGTTTTTAACAATCCTTTGTAAAAATCAATCTTAACCCACTTGTATCCTTCTTTAATCCAAAATTTTCAGAAGAACAACAGATATTATGTGTGGTGTGATGGTTTCCATTCAGCATGACTCAATTCTTTCTGTTTGCCTGGAAAGAGAGGCCAATACTTACAGGGACTTGCATAACATTTGTGCACATAGTGCAGTGTCATTAAAGGCAGGACAACAGTGAAAGGCAAATCAACAAAACTGAGAATCATTGCTAATATGAGCGGAGAGGTGGAGTGAGAGCAGACTAAGAGCGTGCTTTGGGTACTCTTCCAAGAAGAATGCCAATTAGACATGCTTCACCCTGGCCACTTCTTTCAAAAAAAATAAGTAAAGAACTGCTAGGAGCTTGGGGGGAGAGTAAGGGAAAGTTTATTTTAACATTGTGTGGAGAAAAAAGAAAGTCTACTGTGTGCCTAAATGTCATGTGTTCTCAAGTCATACTTAGTTTGCAGGTGTTTGCAAGGTTTAGCTGTCTTCTATCTCACTAGTACTTCAAAAGGGATATATTGCATTGCCAAGAGCCTCTTTAAAATCCATTAAATGTAAGTAAAAGTGTCAAACCCATTTCTTCTTCTGTCTCTTCCGTAATAAGCAAGAAAAAAAAAATTGTTTCTAAGATACTTCCTTCCTTCCTTTGTTGCTAAGATGTTTTGCTGTAGCTGAGGAGCTCTGCTGCTGAACTGTTATAGTTCTGTGCATTTCATTTTCTAGAGTGGGGGGAAAAAAATTAGTACAGTGATGAGGTCAAACCAGCTCCGGTTGACTGCAGCAAGCTTGTACTCAGGTTCCAGATGCGAGAGCTATGTTTAAAGTGTTATGCATTTGCTCCTTCTGGAAAGCTGTATTAACTAGAGCCTTCCTTCTACTCTCCCATTTTTTGTGGTTTCCTACACACCCTTCTTTATATACTTCTCATGTATAGGAATGTGAGATATGTTGAAGCTGCACTCTTTTCTCCTGCAGAGCACAGCCTTCTTGCCTCTCTCTGAGGCTACATACACTCACTGATCATCCCTGGTATTTTGCACACTCAAAAAAGAGCTACGAGGGTAGTAGAGCTGAGACCAGCAATCCTTTCCAGAGCTTCTCTAAGACAGACATTCAATCATGGCCTCAGTTTTAACTGTTTATTGTGGCAGCTTCTTAAAATCAGAATGTTGGGCCATCTAATATGGCTGTTAACGATCCCAGCAACAGCAGATTTCAGTTTCAATAGTTTTGTTTCTTTATATCAACGTAGTTGAGCTTAAACCTTATAGGAAACAACCTCTTTTTCTTAACACACCATTTTTAAAAATAGGAAAATAGAAGGCAAACAGCTTTTCTTGCAGGAAGCTGTTTGCAGATGTGCATTCTCAGGCCTCTTTCTTTGTCTTACATGGGTTACCTGTTTATTGCATCCAAATTACAGAACAGCTGCTTGAATTCCCACTGGTTTGTTTCACTCAGTGTCTTGTTAAGGGCAGAGGAAATGCACCTTATATGCAAAGTTCATTGTTAATATAATTAAATTCTTAACAATCTAATCAAATACTTATTTTTAGTCAAGTTCCAATGATACTAATACTTAGAGTTGCAATTATACGCAGTTAACGTACAAAGAAAATCTGTAGTATCTATCTATTCTCTATTGGTATGCTTACCCTTCCACTGCCCCTCTGGTTCCTAGGGTTAAAGGCTTCAGAATGGCAAGGGCATGGGACTTGGCAAGTGATCAGCATCCCAAGTCCTCTACCAGGAGGAGGAGGATGTAGGTTGTTTCTTCCTGCTTTTTTCAGTTTCCATATGTGGTCATTTTTGTTTGCCGATGTGCTCTACACCCTGCTTTTCCTTCATTGATCTGCAGTTCCATGTTGCATCTAAATTTACCATATCTGTTTTATATATATTGAGTACTTGTTCTTTTTTTACCCCCTAAAATAATGTTTGTCCAGTTCTTTAACTGACTGTGGCAGTGTGGTTTATAGCCCTGGAATCATCCTGTACCCTTGCTCCTATCACCCTGTGCCTGTAACTCCTCCACACTGCTGCTCCTCTGCTATCATGCTGTGCCTGTGTTCTTCCAGGAAGAGTCTTTGCACTGGGGTGGTTGATACTTCACTCTTCACAAATAACTGTTTCTTGCTACTATTAGTTACAAAAATACATATAATTATAAGAATGAAATGAAACAAACTAGGTTAACAGTCACTGGATTATTAGATAATTCCTGTTACAAGCAAAGAAGTGGAAGCAAAGCTCTAGGTAAGTCAGGAGAAATCCCGGCAAAGCCTGAGAAGCCCTGAGGCCTGGGTTGTCCATATGATGTAAACCCTGCTGCCTGTTACAAGCAAGGCCATCACCATATCTGCTGGCCTGCAAGGCTTTGGTTGTTTAAGCACCTCCACTGGCACAACTTTTTATGTGTCTCTCTTTGTGGTACCTGAACCCACCCCAGTGTGGTGGTGTCAGCAAGGGCAGTGTCAGTGAAGTCTGCTCCTGCCCATGGCCCATTGCAGGGGTTGCAGGTCTTCTGCCTCCATGGGGTGCAGCTGGTCTGTCACCAACACCCCTGTGCCTCAGCCCTCCTTCCTCTGCTCCGTGCTTGCGACTTTTTCCTCTCGTTTGTGGGTATGTTGCTTGTTTTAACTGATTCAAGATCATTTTAGCTGAAGGATCAGAGGCTTTTGTCTCTGTATTTTCTTCTAGGAGGACTGGTCCCCTGTGGAGAGACCATTTCATTTTGGTGTAATAAGGTCTGGCCATACTATTTTAATATTGTAGGCTCTGTGTTGTTTGGGTATGCTTGCAGGGAGAGGTGAGGGTAAAGGGGATGCCCAAGACAAGTGGCATCTGTGAAGTAATAGCTTATCCCCCACTTCTGCATGGAGATGTGAAAGTAAAGCATCCTTTATTTTTTTCCCCTCTCTCTTTTTTCCCTTTTCTTTTCTTTTTGTCTGATGCTGTTATTTCCAAAGTCTTTGTGTTGCTTTACTAGCTATTAAGTGCTTCCTGTTTGGGCAGTGGACTTCAAAGGGGATTCTTCTGGATTCCTAAGGATTAGCAAAGGAAAAATTTGGAACAGACTGTAGGTTTGGGACAGCCAGAGGAAGAGACTGCTGACAAAGCGTAAGACTAAGTGCAGCTATCAAAATTGCTACTACTTTTGGAAGTAAGTTTCTTAAGGAAAAACCTTTTTTAAGAAGGTACCTATTTAAAACTAGTTCCTGCTTTCAATGTTGCAGGTAATAGATTAACATTATTTTCATTAGGGCACAGGGCTAGTTTCTCTCTGGTGAAGTGATTAATTATTATTTATGTAAACAGCCAAAAAGACAGGCTGTATCCATAGATATGTGTATATAGCCCTTCTTTCGCTTAGCTCAACTACTACACTCGCCATATACAAGCAAGATCTAATTCATAAATCTGTGGTGTTAAGGCGATGTTATGCTGGGCTTGCCAGCCCAAGAACTTCTCCCTTGCAACTGTAAAAGTGAATTTTTATCATCTTGCTACCTGGTTTATTTTGAATGTATTAAAATTTTGCTTTTAATCTAGATACTGTCATAATGATTGCAACCTGGAGAGTAGCAGTATATCACCCGGTTTATTCCAACTCACAGTTTTACTGTTCTGCTGTGTTTATGCAGCTACTTTGGACTAAGAATAGGCTAAGAATGCCCTGTCTGCATGAAATGATTCTTCTTATGAAATGTATTTATCAGGAGCCTGAGAAACGTACTGTCTTGAGCTAAAAGGCAACTAGCAGAAAGGCAATTGTGTGAAGCAATGAACACATACCTGTCTGTAAATTTGGTGCTATGACTCAACAGGAAAAGATGGCTTTGAAATATTTCAGTGTACAAAGTCATTTATAGGCTTAAAATAATGAAGTATTTTATGTTTTGAAAATACAACATATAGGCAAATGATCCAAAATTTGGGAAATGTTGTGCATGCTTCAGCTTGGTCCTACTTAACTTTTATTAGTAGTATAAGCTTGTGGGATGTGACAGGTTATGAGGAAGTAGGCAGCATTAGAAAGACCTTTTAAATGGTAACTTCAAACACAGTCTCTTTGCTCCTTGGTTATCAGTCTATTTAGGTGTGTTATAAATAGCAAAGATAGATTGTTAGATATTTTCAATAGGAAAGAGCGGGGGCAGGACAAGGAAGTAATAAGTTATGAGATACCAATCATATTTCCATCAACAGAAAATGACTCATGATTCATAAAAGCCTTCTTTATACTAGAATACACTGTTTAGAATTTTGTTTAAAAATTAAACAGAACATCTAACTTTTCAGCAGCTGCAACTTCCTGGCCTGATTTCCAAGGGACATTCTATAAATAATACATATATTTCAAAGCTTGGATTCTCTTTAGAAGAACCTATAGGCAGCTTTGGTGAGAGATTGTTTTTCAGCACAGCCTTATTAGTTTGCCAACTGAACAATGCTTTTGCAAGGAAAGCAATGAGTAAGAAGTATATTTTGAGTTGGCAAGTCAGAATAAGGCACCTTGCAAAAACAAACATGTAAAAGAAATATCTCTGCAAACTCTAAAGCAAAATTTATGCCAAGATTGCTGTTCTGAATTACAGTGTACAGCAGCATGGTGAGATTTCAGTCAATTTACCACCTGAGAATAATCCTCTAAAGGTATAAATTTCCCAGTTAATCCTTCTGCAAGGATTTCAAAGCCCTGTACATTAACAAGAAAATATACAGTGCACAATTCAATATGATCTATGGGGAAAAATGAAGGCTTAGAAGATGATCCCTCTGTCACTTTCTTGTCACACAGGCTATTTGCACATACTTACATAAAATAACCAGTTTCTTTCCTTGTGCCTTTGAGATGCCATGTGACTCCATAATACAGAGTGCATCACGGGCACCAGAGGGCAGGCCTTAACTAGACACTAGAAAAGAAGAAATTCCTCTCTGAAAATGCTTTCCTACCCTTTATTATTAAATTCTGGTGTCAGGGATGGAGGTTCACTATATCTTAGGAGCAACTGAGCTACCTTAGAGCCAACAGAGGCAGAAGGTGGACACATCATGCAGTACTTGTTGGCAGTCTATTTTAGTGTAGGGACAGAAGACCACACCCCAGTGATATTTCTTTATTTATGACATGTATAGATATACGTTTGTTTTATTATTTGCTTCTTTTAATTGTGTATGCTTAGCCAGAACACTGTATGAGGTCTGGTGTGTCTCCTAACTTTAGTAATGGCTATATCTGTACTATTTAGTAAACAGGCCAGGTATGACCCCCTGGCCAAGTGGTAAAATATAGTGTGGCTTATGTCTGTGCACTTAAACTCTCATCCTTCCTCATGCCCTCTGCCTCTGACTCCCCCAGATAAGGTGGCTACATCCAGGCTACTAACCATGAGCAGTGCCTCACATGAGCTATCCCCTGCACGAAGACCAAGCACTGACTTGGAGAGTAAGTCTTCAAATGAGCCATAACCATGCCAGGGAACATGCCAAGAGCAAGGAGGTACAGATGATTGTGGAGCAGTGCTCAGTCTGTGTCCTGGCCTTGTTCTGTTTACTGGAATAGGCAGAGCACATAGCCAATGGGGTCATGATGAGAGCACAGCTCTGAATGTTTTTAGCACACTGGGGACATTTGCCCTGCTGGCCTTGGCAAGGTTTTCTCATGCACCACTTCTGTGCATATGCTCATTCCCTTTCCCTCCTTGCTTTCCCCAACCTGCACCTTACCTTTTCATGCACATCTGAGAAAGGTCCAAGCAAAAAGCCTGTGATTATACTTTGTCCTGATTGTGTCCTCTAATGATTGGAAACACTTTAATTTTAATCTGCACAGACATATGAAGGCCAGGCACGTCGGGTCTGGGAGCCCCGGTCGCAGACTTGGAATGAAGGACTGATCCTCTATCACCTTTTAAAAAAATAATGTTCCCAGGAATGTACAGGACTGCAGAAGGCTGCCTGCTGCCCTGCCAAGGAGCCTGCAATAGCGTGTGTACTCCTGTGAACTTCTGCAGAAATCGCATAGTTTAATTTTTGACTTGGTTTGATTCCAAGGGAATACAGAGCTCTAACCCAGGCCACCCTGTGTTACACACCAGTGATTTTCCCACTGATGGGCAGTGTATGCCTCTGGGGTACAAACACAAGCTGTGGGCAAAAGTAAAGAGAACCTCGTTAGAGTGGAATAATTGTTATCACAAGTCATAATATCGGAAATGAGTATTTTCTCCTGCAAATGTGACAGTAGTATGGGTAGTAATACCATCACAGAAAAGGTAGTGGTAGAAAGGATGGATTTATTATATGGGTGACTACAGTGAATTCTCTCTGTTCTATGTAGGTAAGTTCATAAAGTGAATAAAATGCTCCCTCAGTGATCTATGAGTTCATGCCTTGCTTCCTTCCAGCAAGACAAGAGCTCCCTAGTGCCCAAAGCATTTTTCAAAATACCAAATAGGATCTAAAATCACTGAAGTGTTTGAAAACTTTCCCAACATAAATTTCTCTGTCTGTGATGCTGGAAACCTGGTGGAGTGGTAAGTATTACTTTCAGGATGTCCTGGGCCAGACCTTAAAAGTTGAGAGCGCAGCTTGATTTTGGCCAGCAATTCCATGGGCACAGACTGGTTAAGATGTGCAACCCATGAGCATCATTTAGAGGAACTGTCAGTAAAGGAGTGTGTGTGCTTGGGGTTTATTTTAGTTCTTTTTATAATTTACAGAGCAATTAGCCAAAGAGGAGTTGTTTTCTTAACAGTATGCTGTGATGAGTTGTCTTCACCAGTCGAAACCCAGAACAGATCTGAAAAACTACAAAACAAACACAGAAACATGGACATAAAACTTTGCAAGGGGGAGGAGGCATGCAACTTCACGAAATCCAATGCAAGAAGGCTGATCCTGCTCACACTGAGGTCAAGGACAAACTGTCTACTGGCTTTGAACCAAGAACTGGTTCAAAATTAAGATAATAAGAAAATTTCCTTTTTATTTGTCTCTTTTTCTTTTTTAAGTGTTTATTATTTTGCTCATTTGAAAGTCTATGCCTCCATTCTAAGAAGGTTTTTTTTCCAGGATCAGAGATGTCTTACATTCCTCAAGTGGAATTCATTTCCAATAAAACACTCTATGTTCCATATCAAACATTAACATTTCCAGATTGTAAACCTGACAGGTTTAACAGATTTATTCTTGTTTTCTATTAATGTGAGGTTAAGATTGTGAGGTTAACATTTAGTATGCTGTGGATAATGAGCCACTCTTTCTGTGTCCGTGATTTTGCTCTGTGGTGAAACTAAACTGCCAAAATAAACCAGAAAAAGCAACTATTTCCTAAAGTGGCTAAGGTGTGAACAACTGTAGTTTTAACATTCAGTGCAACAAAGAAAAAAGATGCAAAATATAAAATCTATTAATATCCAAAAAAGCAAAAATTTAATAAGAAAATATCTTGTAACTAAATATTTACTGGAGAACAAGTGACTGACTCAGAAAAAAGAGGCAGATGAGAAGTATACAGAAAAAGCTAGGCTAGTGCAAATTGTCATTAATTCCTTTATGATAAGTTATGACATTATCAACATGTGCAGCCACAGACTTGAGAAATATCATAGGCTAGAACTCTGGGTGACTACAGCTCCCAAACTCCTTACCAGCATTGTGGGCTGGAAAGAAGGGATGGCAAACCCCATTTCCTGGTAGAGGGCAGATGGAAGTCTCCTATCAGTTTATTACTGTAACATCAAGTCACAGGATGAAAATGATTGAGATCATGCCTTATATAAGCTCTTGATGAGTTCTGTGCTGGATTGGGGGAAGGCTGGGGCAGAAGGGCCACCTTGTGTGCCGACAAGGGACAAATGAAATCCTTGTTACTTGCCTGATCAGAAGCTCTGGTTGTATCTATTGTAGCATTACCTAAGCCTCCCTTAAACATGCAAACAAACAAAACAAAACAAAACAAAAACCCAACCAAAAAAACCACCTTGTTGTTCAGTTCCTGGTTAGTTATTGAAACTGTTTTAAGTATTTACAGTAAGCTGTGTTTGGGTCCTCAATGGACAAACAAGTTATTTTTTTTATGTAAAGCTTATGTCTATAAAACAAACACAGAATCTGATTCATTGTTCCAGTGTGGGGAAAAATGCAGCTTACTATGGAAAAAAAATCATACTAAGGGCTTTTTCAAAATTATTTTTAAAATAAAAACAAACAAACAAGTAAACCTATAACTAGAAATATATTTGTAGGTTCATTAACAGGAACAGCAACAAAGTAACGTGGAACGTAGGTTTTGATTCAGTGTATGAATACAATGTGAACAAACTAGCCAGCTCTAGATGTCTTAATACTTGGGCCGTTTGGCTCCCTATATGTGTAATGTGCCATGTTTCCTACCTAACCCCCGTCACTTAAATGCCTGTTTATATGGGAAGAACTGTAAGCCATTTTGAAAACTGATTTTAGCGCAGTTTGGCTCATACAGATATTCCTTCAAATTTTCTACAACACTCAAAATGTAAAGGAGTGATTGTCTGATTCTGGGAATATGTAGTAGAGCTTCTTAAGAAAGTAAGATCTTGATGTTAACTTTAAGGTTAATTCAGTGTGCTTAAGTCCACCTTCCCAGGCATGACTAGAGAGGTGGAAAGGAAATGGTAATGTGAATAGACATGCGTTAAGAAATTAAAATGACTTTGCAAGAAAATTCTATAGCCAAACTGACCTTTGTTAATGGAAATAATTTGGTAGAGAGCTTAAAAATAGTAAGATGGATCCAAATGGTCTTGCATTTGGACCCCAGGATTGCAGCTTGGTTTCACGTCTAACGTTAGAGCCGGCAGGCACGTACCACACTGAACCAGAGGGCTACAGCAGGACCATTTTGGATGTGCACCGGTCATGACTTAAATCTTTATTTGCCTAAAAAAAAAGAATGAGTCTTGCTTACTGATTATTGGCTAAACCAGATAAGGCAAACAAGAACATATTTATCCAGGTAAGAACAGACGGATTTTTTTTTCTTTTATGTTTTGAGGTGACCCTATGTAAGCAAAATGATTTCCACCCCCACCCCCCAGAAAGCATATGGCATGGTTTTGTATTCACCTCAGCAGAGTGCATCTAATTAGGTTCAGCACTGCCATAAGTTGACACTACAGATTTCTGGTTTGGAGCCAGTTAATGTTTATTGCAGATGTATCTCAGGACTCTTATAGGCTTGCAGAAATGGAGCTGCTGAGGGATCCTACAAAGCAGTATATTTGTGTTCCTGGTGGAATAAGCAAGCTGTAACTTTAGGTGTATCAGATTACCTGACATGCTTCATAGCTCAACTCATAGAATAATAACAGCTAAAACTTCCCAACAGTGATTCTTCACCTCTTTTTCTTCCACCAACCTGGTGGAAAGAAAAAAAAATTCAGGCAATTGCAATCTTTTATTTAGAGGAGGTTCTGGTTCATTTGTAGTGAACAGGTCATCGTGCTTTCAGTTTCTGCTGTGTTTTTCTCATATTCATAGATTTCAAATACTCCAATAGTTAGCTACCAAAGTAGTAAAAGTTATGGATTATTCATCACATTTATTACTTTGAACATGATTTCTTTGTCCTCAATTTAATGTGTATACTAATATGGGTTTACTGCAATATGTGAGCATGTGTGAGAATTATGATTATTTTTTAAGTACTAGCAGCAATGCTTTTGTTAAGAATTTCAGATCCTGATGACTGCACCTAAAATGCTGAGTAGCAAAATTTCAATGTTGAGGTTGTATGGCACCTGGAGGTAACTCTGTACTAGGAGGCTGCTCTCACTGTCTACGTTGGGTATCATCTGAGAAGTTTAAGACACAAGACTCATTTCATTCCTAGGAACTGTTATTAACTCATCCTTTGTGTGACAGAGATTGAAGTGTCTTGAATGAATGAAAAATATTAAATACAGAAATATTTAAAAGCTAACAGGCAATTCTGTACTCTTACAGATGTGTTAAATACATATGTGAAGGTGCTCAAAATATTTTAGTATTGTGTACAACATTTACTTAGAGCAAAGACCCAGGGAAACTACTTTATTTCATCTTTTTTTTTTTTTATACAAACCGACAGCATTTTTAAAACAGCTCTTTCACGTCAGCTCTGTACATAATTGTTCTGTTTTGGCTGGCTAGTATTATTTGTTGAAATACCACTTCTTATCTTCCATCTCGCTGCTGGCTGTTGTCCACTTTTCAGCTACTCTGCATCTTCTGACTTGTTGGTCTTCTTTGGGAGACAATTTATAGTGCTTTAGATTGTCTTTTTATGCTGCCTGCTTTTGTTAATTTTTTTTTTCTTAGTAATATATCCCACCATTGTGTTAGTAAGGAGCATTCAGGTTTTTTTGTGAATAACTGTGAAGATGACTCTCAGTGTGTTGCAACTATGTGGCAGTGATGAAGGAATAAGGTTATTTAGTTTGGAGCCATAGTTCTTAAGACTTTAATTACTTAAGATTTTCTCCTGATATGACAGAAAAGTTTCCATACTTGCATTTCAAACTGGATGCCTTACTGTTTTCATTGTCACTATTCTGTAATTGTTCAATGACACTAAGAACAAGAAATATCTCATACTTTCTTTTGCAGGAAATAGTATAGAAAGGTGTCTCCTCATGAGGAGTGATAGAGGACAGTAAGGCATTGTTGTAATTTTTCTTCTTTCTTTTTTTTTTTTTAAAAAAAAGCTGTTTTTAATAAGAACCTGGAATTACTCATGTGTAGTCCATCAAGGCTTTTATGATCTTCAAAACAGGGAATGCTTTTTGTTCCAGCTGAAGTCACATACCAGAGTGATGAGCATAAGAAACCCTAGAGAGGCAGGAAGACAGATGTCCTATAAGGTTAAATTCTTTTCTTCTCCCTGTTGACTTTTTCTGTAGAACATACCATGATGTGGCATTAGCTCCAACTCTCACTTTTAAGAGGAAACTGAAATTGTTATTTCAGGCCATATTCTCATTGTCCCTTGTTTTAATTTCCAGTTTTACATGTGTTGTAAAGCTCAACAAGACAATTTCTGTTGTGAGACCTAAATACAACTTTATCATAGTGTATTAAAAAACATGATGACGGTTATTTGGTTAGCCACCAATTTCCTTTCTCATGCTCTCAGTCTCAGATTACTAAACTATCATCTGGCATTCTCAGACATGCTAACTAATTACCCTGTAGTAGACAAATAAAGAGCACATTTTACAAGTAATGTGTGGGATGTACTAACTAATGTCAATTCATATGTTGCCTGGATACAGGTTTTATTTGTGTTTAGGACTATTTAATTAACTTCTTAATTGTAAAGTACAGAGAATTGAAGCATACAGTCCAAAGTCTAGTCAATGGAAAAACTTGATAGACTGTAATGGACTTTGGATCGGACACCTACTGCTACGGTCATCAACTATATTGTAGTTGTAACATAAAAGATGAAAACTAAAAGGGGCTTAGATGAAGTTGAAGGAGGCTGTGTGGAGGGGGAGGATGTCATTAGGCATACCAGGTTAATGAAAATGCATTTGTAGAGAGCATTGTTCAAGATGTCTCGTATAGAAGAGTAAAAGTATGTTGAACAGCTGCTCAAGTGGACATTGTTAGTCTTTCTAATAGGTTAAGCACTAAGGTCCTGTGGAAGAACTAAGATATGTGGTAATGGATAGTGATCTCTGTCTGCTTTATATTGGCCCTTCTTATGTTTTTGGGATGCAAGTTGCAGGAAATAGTAAATGTTTGATATCAGCATATACTGCTCAATGTTCAATGAAGAGACAGAAGGAAGTACAGAAGGCATATAAGTAATGTTTAAAAGTAAGCCATGGCTCCCTCTCCATAAAATTCTAGAGATACATAGTGTAGAAAAGTATCTGATGTTTGAGTTAATTGAGGAATATGGCTGGGACTGAGGCCTCTACACTTAGAGATGTTGATCCAGGAAGAAGGGAGTTCTTCATTCATTTGCTTTCAAGATATGCTGAATTTCCATCCAAGAGGAGAAGGGGAAATAGAACAATATAGCAAGATTATCGGAGTTAAGGAATTCATAGCACCAGCTGAAACATCAAGCTGCATTAGGCTGCCTGTGCAAGATGAGATGGGGCCATCAGTTGTTTTGTTTTCAAACTTGGTTAGAGGTACAAAAACCCCACAAAACCTTAAATGTATGCTTTCTACTGTAATATCCTCTCAAGCAGATTTAGGATAGGTGAAAACACCATAATAGTAGTGTACCTTTTACTATGGTTGTGTCTGCCACACCTGGATTGTAGTGAAATGAGGTGGTTTAGTGTAAAACATCTCATTTAACGTTGTCATTAGTGATAAGAAAGGGTCAAAATAAAAAAAGTCATTGATAAAATGAACAGTGAACTGATGATGCAGTTCATGAATATGGCGAAAGATCATTTTAGTAGAGGCAAAAGAATCTAAAGGAGGGCTTTCCACACACAATGATGTGGAAATAGCTATCTAAACTATACTGTTGTTTCCAAAGTACTTAGCCACTTAGCTGTACCTGGGTGTGTCTAGGAAGCTAGGGTTTTGTTATTTGTTTTCTCTGCACATATTCACTGTTACATGAGACCAAGTACCTTGCAGATCATGTATAGTTTAACTGAGATGTCAGATGATAATTCATGGCATTACCTGGGTAGATTTACTTAATTTGCCCAGGAAAAAAAAAAGGGGGGGGGTGATATTAGGATATTAAATGAAAGGATCCATGTACTGCTTACTGCTTTAACAACCTGGAGCCAAACATGATCCCATGAGTTAAGATGCGTGGAACAGTTTGATGGTAAAATTACTACCATATTACTCTGTGTGGAAAGAGGAGAGATGGCAATGGGCAATGAACCCACCCAAGAGCATGGAAGATTCAAAGAGTAATGAATGCCTGGTACAGGTGATGGAGAAGATGCAGAGATGAGGGCCAGGAACAAACAGGTACAGAGCTGGCAGCCTCTGTTTCCTAGGACAGGAGGCATAGGCAACCCAGAGCAAAGTGGTCTTTTTCTGTTCTTCTCTGGAGGCATGACTGATGCCTTGCTGCCTTCTGTGCTCATCTTGTAGTTGCAGAGACTTTCTCCTTGCTCAGTCTACTTTGAACCTGCAGCATGAATTAAAGCAGTGGGAAATTTACGCATGGCATAGATAGATGAGTTGCCTTGTCTGAAACAGAGCCATCTGATGGGATGTAAGGGTGCTGTATTTGTTTTCCAAAATGTTTTTTATAGAGGTGATGGTTTACTGGCTATGAATACTTTCAAAGATTTGCTTAAACAAAAGCTGCAAACTTAAACCAGTCTGCTTTATTAGAAGCCAAAGGTTTGTGTTTGCTCTACTGAATGGAATTTTCTACTATCCTAATCTGACTGGAATGGAAAATAAGATAAAATTTGCACATTTAAAAATTAAATGAAAAACCATCTTTTTCAGCAGTTAAGGTTAAATAGCTATGGATGTGCACACATATATACATGGGTTGAACACCACCTCTGTCTACATTACTCCAGAATTTTGCTTTCACACTGAATCCCCTTTGACTTGTTGCAAAAAGAAGACTGGACCCCTCTGCAGTGATGATGGTGGTGGATTTGATTCACAGCCTAACAGAGTTAAGGTGTTTCATGCACCATAGCTTAATAAAAAAATCCTCAGGGTATTTATTTGTGTGTTATTTACCAGGCTTTGTTTATACCAATACCAAATCCATCTCATCCATTGGATTTTTTGAGATTATGTGCAGTTGAAATACTAAAGACTAAAGTCTTTCAGAAAGATTTCCTTTAGTTCAGTGCAATCAGTCTCTAACCCAGCTTTTACAGATTTTTATGGTAGCTACCTTACAGCCCATTAGTCCTTCGAAAAGCTGATCCAAGTTTTATAATCTCTTTCCTTCCCTGCCCCCCAGATAATTTTTCAGAAGCCAGGAGTTTCTCTTTAAAGTCTTTCTTGCCTCATTATTTCCTGGCAATTCTGAGCTGGTTCTTTGTTTTCTATTCTGAGAGTCTGGAATGCCACAATATTTCTCATTTAATTTTTGAGGAAGAGCTGTCTGGCTGTCTGTAACCCTTTCCAAAAATTCATAACTTTAATATTTTAACACACCTGTGTTTCACTTAACAATATATATAGTGTTTTTGTAACAATGGTGGTAGGGAGATTTAAGGGATGTAAGGTGTGTAAGGATATATTTCCTCCCCTTCTACAACTTGTTTCTCTTAGAAGAAGAATAAAAATTGCTTCACACAGTGCTGTCTTGTGCAGTTATCCCACAGTAACAGGAAGAATATATTTTTAATAAAACATTTTAGAAGAATGCCAAGTCATTCCTGAAAGCCAGTTCCTGTCAGAAGTCATCTTTTCACCTATTTGTTGCCCTTCTTTTGCCTTTCTGAGCTTATTGGGATAATGAATAACTCTTTTTAAATTCTGTGTGAATGGTGTCTAGCATACTGTGAGTATCAATATCAGGACACAGGAAAAAGTGGCACATAAGCCTGGAGGCCAGTATGTCCAAGACACGCGTTTGCATAGGAAAGAACATGTCCCTAAACCCCCTTTCCACCACCCAGTGCTTCAAGCAATTATGGCTGTCAGATTGCTGACCTGTAACACATGCTACTGTAAAACCTGAAGTGTGCAGGCATGGCACTCAATGTCCACTAAATATCAATATGAAATCAGCAAAACTGGCCTTGTTCACCATAAAATACCATAAAACCAATAAAATACAAATTCCTGAATCTAATGTGGTTTAGCATGCTAGATGTTTTGCTGAAAAAAAAACCAGCACTTTTTTTGTTGTGGACTGACACAATGGAAGAGGTGTTAATATACCTTTGCTACGAAGGAATTTACAATATGAAAGTGCTTCACAAGGATAGCTAACAAGCTGTTTTTCCTCTGGGCTTTGGCCTCGAAACTCCAAATAGTAAGATATTGAAAAGAATAATGCTGTACCTTCAAAAAATTCTCTAAAGAAATGCACTGGCTTAAAAAAAAAAACAACCCACCACTAAACATTCTGCCTCTTACACTCTCTCCTTCATAAAAAGTCCTCTAGACGGCTCAAAAAGAAAATATTTTCCTCTGCCCACTTCAGGCTACAAACTAGACAACCCCTTTGCTTTTTATTTTGGTTAGCAGCTTGGACTCCTTTATGCCAGAACTAATCTGAACAAATACTATGTCTTAGATCATTTCAAGAGAGAACAACTTCCAAAACAAGCAAAGAAACAATAGACAACAATTTTTTTTCTCAAGGAAAAAAAATAGGTAATTAATCATCCTTCTAAAAGGATAGATAATAATTTGCAGGCAATTTTTATCAACAAAAGTACAATTTATATAGATTTTTAAGTCAGGAAGGAAAAGAGGAACCCATGCACAGTAGTTTTGAACTAGCTTCAGCCCTACTGTGCTGTGTACACAGTGTAATAATATCCTTAGCAAAACAAGGACTCGTTTATACAGCCCCATGCTGCATAGGAACCCTGTAAATACTGGAATTTTACATAATGTAAAAGTGTCATGCTTTATAGAGGGTATTACATACTTTTGCTACCACGAATGAAGTTTTGTGGTTAGTAAAAATATTCATCCATAGGCCTATTGGTGGTGTTGAGCAACACTGAATTTTAGAATACCTGTTCAAGTTCAGACCCTTGCATGTCTCCTGCTAAGCAGAATGTACAGAGTGATGGCAGTACTTCCAAGTGTGTTGACCCTTTCCAGTTCCTTGTAATGATCCCCTGATATAGACACAGCAAGCGCCTGCTGATTTCATGCTTCCTTTGAAAGGGAAGGGAAGTAAAAGGCCCCATTACACTCCCATAACAGGCCCCATTACATACCCATATGAGCTTTCAAAACCTGATTAAACTTTGGGTGTGGTGGACAGCTTCCCTGGTAGCTCCAAGGCACAGGTCATGCTGTCTCTCTGAAGGAGGACAGAAGGGTGTCTTCCCTGAATTCCTGGGGGGAGTGCAGTTGCCCACACATAGTGCAGCTTTTGCACAGTGATCTAGCCTGGGAATGGATATGCCTAAGTGTTTGTTGCGTGTGACGACTGTTTGTAAGTTTTTGTGTCACTTATTACATTTTGGGGAGCTCCAGTCTTGTTAAATGCAAGAGGGGAAAAACAACTCTGTGAGAAAAAAGGGTTTGCTAATTGAACTCGGTGATCACAGCAAATGCCGTGGCTGGCAAAGAACAAGTTCAGGACTTAGGCAGCTCTCTTGGATCTGCAGACCTTTTGTCATTTTTGAGTGTGAACCATCTGTGGCTAAGAAATTCCTCAGGAAGGATGGTGCTTTTTGTTTATCTGTCATATTATCCCTTAAAAATCTAACTAGAAGCTAAAGATTTACAGCCCTCGTACAAGGCATGGCTGTCTCCAAGGGAATATACCTAGGCAGCTAGAAGGCTGAGGAGAAGGACTGGATACACTTGTTTGGGGATTCAAGGTATATGCACTACAGGACTCCCCTGCTGGAAAAGGTGCTAGGCATGAGGTCTCCGTAACAACAATGTACTTGGAGGCATATTCACCTGGATGCATGTAAGCAGTCATGCATCCCTTTTTCTCAGAGTTTGAGCTATCCAGGCATAAGCTGGCTCAGGAGACATTTAGTTAAGCTAGTAGATTACTGTGTAGGCCAGAATATTAATTACCTGGTACCTACGATTGCCTTAACGCTGCTGCTGTACTTCGGCACAGGGCTGGCTTGCCTCCAGCAGGTGCAGACAGTCAGTGCAACAAATATATGAATGTGTCACACCAACAAGAATGATTGGCCCACAACAGAGGGAATTGGAAATCCTGTTAAGTCCACCAACAGCAGGGAGGTACAGATGGTCAGGACCTCTGAAAATCCTGGTACTTATTCAAGTTTCTTACCATGCATCTAGATGCCTCATTTTAGGCTTCCTGTGCCTGCTCATGTTGTTTCCCTTTCTCACCTGGATATGTTCACTGTTTTTACTGTTTTTCCTGAGCAGATCTTTCTGTTTATCTCTTACTAGAATATTTTGCCTGATACTTAACCTGAAACTATTCTGTTATTGCAGTGGAAGAAGAGAGCATCGTTGTTCCCAAGGGAACATTCTCTTCCCACAATTGTAGCAAGATGCTTCTGAGTAAAAATTCAAAATAAGCTATGTCTTTTTAATTTGACACAGTCTTGTATTATGCTTTCCTGTCTAACACCCTGCTTCATACCACTGTTCTGTCTTTGCCTTCCTGCCTGCAGTGATCTGCCTCCTGTGAATTTTTGTCATTTGAACTCTTCCTATCCTGACACTGAGATTACATGAAGTGTGAACATGACAGACAGATCGTGGAGTCTCAATGTAATGTGTTGCAAAGTGAGCGTGCTCTGTTGGGTAGCTCAGCTGTGTTTTTAAAAACAAAAAAATACAGAGTTTTAACATAAAACTGAAGACCAGCCCAATTCAAACTGATTTTTCTTGTGCTACTTTTTGGAGGCTTTTTGGCCCCATATTCAGGAATAAAATGTGTGGTGAACCCAGCTAGTTAGAAATGTAGGGCACTTTCACACAGTGCATTAGGAACTGAATACAGAAACAATGATGTTGTTTTCCTCTTCAGTGAGAACTGGGGCCCAGGGAGGCAGGGCTATCTACTCTGTTCTTATGCCACACTACTGCCTTAATAAACTTAAACAAGGAGAAAGTCTGGGCTTTGGGTCTGGTCCTCTAGTGTGCTGGTGCCCCCTTAGAAATGTTAATGTCATCCAATTCCGATAGGGCCTGACAGGGAGGTGTTCATCACACAGTAGTGTCTGATCTCCAGAGTTAAGAGTGTTTACATCCATGTGTGACAGACTGCGTCTATATGAATGTTTGGTTTCCACCCAGCATCTTATGGCATGACAGCAGAATCAGGTCGAGTACTGACGAGCTGGGGCTGATGTTAGTTGTTCAGGACTGAAATGTGAATCTAAGCATGTATTCAACAGTAGATGAAGATACTCAAGTCAGTAGATGTTAGGTCCATTACAGCCCTCACTGGTAGTACTACTTTGAGAATTACTTAATTTTCCCTTATTTTCATTTTTTCAACTGCTGAAAAAGAACAATGTTTTCTTAGTGTAAAGTGCTTTGATAGCTTCCAAATGGAATTTCTGTAAGTACACTGTGGGTTTATTATAATACTGGACTTTGGATTTAACTCTAGGGAGAGTGCATTAATTATGTAAAGCAGACCAAAATTTAGCAATGCTAATGGAGCTCAATCTATTAAAAAAATCTGAGAGGTGTCTTGGGACTTTGGACTGTTACTCCTATACTTTTGAGCTGGCTTAGAGATGACACAATAAATCTGTTCCTAGATTTTTCTGCTTTGCTGTTTTCCTACATTGTGGACAAAAGTTCAAAGTTCCCACAAATAAGATCTTCATTAGCAAGCTGAGATCCCAGAGTTGGAATACATGGGAAGGAGTTACCATTGTCCTGAAGAAGGAAACTGACCCAGTTACAGAATATAGTGATGCAGAGACAGAGCATTTGGTTTCATCAAACAAGATGGGTAAATCCCTGGCAGAAGTGTTTCCAAACTTTGGAGGCCAATCCAGTTAATTTTTATTTTTAAACCTAAAAAGTTTTGGTTAGAACTAACATCAAAATCCTACGGCCAGAGTAACATAAGACTAGATGTTATGGGAAGTATTAATTTTTGAGCTCATATTCTGAGTCTTTTTATAGTAAAGAGAGAAGGAGAGAGGAAGGCACTTAGTACTAGTTCTGCCTTATTTGATCCATTTTAGATACTCATGTAAAGAGTAAATGAATCACACCTTAGAAACACTTTCTGCTGAGAAGTCTAGGTGAGTGTCTCAAATAGAGACGTATATATTTGTACAGATGTACCCTACTGCAGATGGTGGTTGATATGGATTCTCTGTAGTGTTTTTCCATAATTTAGTCTTTTAGACGGAACTTTCTCTCTCTGCTCCCCTCTCTCTCTCAGCTAGAGGGTTGTTTTCTGAATGTTGACTATGAAATAGAACATTGCCTATAAAATCACTGGGAAAGAAAACCAAATCGAAATCTATTTGAACAGCCCTCTAAAAATCAAATGAAAATTGTGCCTTCACAAAATCTGTTGCTTTAATGGATATTCTAAAAAAAGAATGTTTCTTGTTTAGTTTAAGCAAGTAGTTTTCAACAGAGATTATTCTACTACTCTATTAGCAAGTAACAAGGCAATAGAGTTTAGAAAGTGTATAATGCAGATGTTAGAATGCTGTGTGTTCCACATCTATGTTATAGGTAAACACAATATGGATATAAAAGCAATATTTTTTTGTTTCTTTCTTTAATTTAAAATTATCTGAAAAATACTGTCCACTTGCATAGCAGAGAACCACTTAAAACCACTCTAATTTGTTGAAGAAATAGAAATTTTTAAGTGCAACCTCCCACACATGTACCCATTCATATTCATCGACACTAATTTATACTTCCACCTGGAAAACAGTACTTTTCCCTTCACATACCTCAGATACCAAAGATGTAAGCTATTGAAAAGTAGAGTGGGGTTGGTTTTTCTTTTTTCCTAATGGTACTTCCTTTACATGTGTGTTTCTAGGATTACACGAGGACAAACTTGCTCCAAAGCAATCATACTAACTCCGGTGTGTTTCCTAACTCTTTAGTGTTTGATTTTGCATTGTTAACATTATGTAACATCAGTTCTGCATGTAATATACATCTTGCTGACAGTCTGAGTGCTTGCTGAGTAGCTCCCACACACCATTTCCTGGCCAGTGAGTGAATGAGCCACTTGATTTAATGCTCCAAACTCCTTTAAGCTCCCACTCCTTTCTCATTTCCCAAGGTGACGTAGCTGGCTGACAAGTAAGAGGTCTCATCTTCCCTGCAGCATTCTCGCCAGCTGAGGTGAGGAGCGAGCAACAATTTACATTTTGTCAAAAGCAGAGAGGTGATTTTATGGTGTTTTGACAGAAATGTAAAAATGTGAAGTAGTTTAGCTTTTGTTACTTGTGGAGCCAGATTAAAAGCCCAATAGGCGCTGTGTATTGCTCTAGTGAGAGGCTGGTTCAAAGGGAGGAGCATCCGTCACCAGCACTGCGGCTTCACAACTCCCCTAGATGGGAACAATCAGTACCACAGATTTCTATACCCTGTTTAGTCTGTGCTTTTTCACCTCTGGTTTTGTTTATTGCTCTTACATGATCTCTGTGTTTCTGGTGGCTGGGACATTTGTATATATGTTGCCTATTATTTGAGAAGGACGTTCAGCGGGAAAGAGTCAGTCAGTCCTGGCTGAAGGGGAGGTCTCCACACAGCATCCCTGCTGTGGTTGAGTTCTTGTGGGGCTGTGTTCCCCTTGGGAAGTGATGGAGGAGGAGGACAATGCTCTGACAGGCTGCAATGTTATCTGAGGGATGTGAAGGGGGGCAAGACTTGATCCTTTTGAGTTGAGTTTCATTTGGGAAGCACAATTGTCCCAGGGCCCTGAGGGGGTCTGACTGCCCCTGCCCACACCCTGGGGCTCTCCCCACACTGCCCATGGCCCAGGACTCCATTTCAGCCCCCTGGGGCCATCAGGCCCTGCCCCAGCAATGCCCCAGTAGGGCCAGTCTCCCACTCCCCAAACCCCTGCCCGGCCGCGGGCCCCCAGGCCAGGCCCACCCATAGGCCCATACCCTGGCCCGAGGCTGGGTCTGCCCCCGGCTGCCCCACTCCTGCCTAGGTGGGACAGGCCCTGCCGGGCTGGCCTAGAGGGAGCCCCCATGGCTCCCCGCCCCCAGGGAGCCACTGGTCCATGACCAGCTGGCCTGGGCCACCTTTTTGACACTGGTGAGTTAGCCACTATGAATGCAGGTGGGTAGGGAAGTCCTCATAACCTGGGCACAGATCAAAGACATCCACTGCAATTCCCCCACCCACAAATCCACTCATTTTATTATTGAAGGTCAGTCAGGCTGGTTAAGTATGACTGACTTACCCTTGGTAAATCCATGCTGACTGTTCCCAGTCACTTTCCTCTCTTTCATCTGTTCAAAAGTGGTTTCTGAGAGGACTTACTCTATCATTTTTCCAGGGACTGAAGTGAAGCTGATAAGCCTGTAGTCCCCTGAATCACTCTTTTGGAGGACCCTGAAGAAGAGTCTCCAAAGGACCATTCTTTTTTGAAGATGGGTACAAAGTTTGCTTTTCTCTAGTTACCAGGACCTCCCCTGATCTCCACAACCTTTCAAAGACAATAGAGATGGGCCTCACTGTGACACTGGCCAGCTTCCTCAACACCCTCAGACACAGACTGGTATGGATTGAGTTCTCATGATTAACCCCTCACTCAGTCTGCACCCACCGCTGGTATTTCCTTTTCTCAAACCTTGCCTGTAAAGACCTGGAAGACTTTGTTGGTACAGACTGGGACAGAAAAGGCAATGAATACCTCTTATTTGTCCACTGTCACTGAATCACCTACTCCTTCCAGTAATGGGCCCTTATTTTCCTTGTTCAGCCTTTGATTTTGGCAACTACATTCCCCAGAGGGTAGGGAAAGCTCAGGGGTTTTGAGCTAGACTGTTCCTCTAATTTCAGCTGATGAAATTTGCAGAGGTTTTTTTTGAGTGCTTTTTTTTTTTTTTTTGGAATCTCAACAATTCCTTTAACCCACTTTCAAGTGTCTGAATGTAAAAGAATTGCTGTGCTTTCTCACAGCAGCATTCTGAACTGATTTAAAGAGATTTCAGAGCTTTGGCCACAAATGTCATGGAAGTGCAAACATTTTCTTATAGTGCACCTATTCCAGAGCCAAAATCCAAATTTTCCATGTGGAAAAACTCTTCGATGCCTTCCAGAAGGAAGTTGTTTGCAACTGTATGTTTCAGCGTATGCATTCAAACAATATGAAATAGAAGATGTTTTCAAAATAAAAGGTGGTTTTAGAGTTGTTTTTAAAGATGGGGTGTATAGTTCTCATGTGTGCATTTACTGAAACATATGTCATGTCTTGCCTTCCTGTTTATTCATACAGCACTTAGCCTCACAAGGTGTTATTTCATTTAATGTCTTTGTTCCTTCCATATACCAGAACTATCTCATTATTGTGTATGTGGGCACCTGTTCCAAATTATTTCTAATGACCTTAATTAGGCTTATTTAAAATTTGTTGTTATTGGTTTTCAGCCTTTATTTAGAATCATATTCCTGTGAATTTGTCAGAAATTGCAGGAGTTGTAAACAAAGTTCCATGCACTAACAACTGCTGCAGCAGCTGTAAACAATATGCACTACTCCCATAATGTTCCTCAAGTTGCAATAAATTTGTTTCTCTGCCTGCCTCAGTGCTCTAACTGCTTGAAGTTAAAATTTTAAAGTAACCACCTCTTACTAAATCATTGCCAAAAATTAGTGTAATAACTACCTTCTTAATGGTCAAAGAGTGCAGCCAAAACCAACAAACCTGTTGACTAAAGGAAAACATGTACACATTGATATAAACTGTAGAAACATGTTATCAACTATTTTCTTATATAGTCTTGGGGTTTTTTACTTCCTTTAAAAATGCTAGGCTGAAAATCATCCTCTCTTTCCTTTTCATTGGTAGTTGTGTATGACAGCAGGCACATCTTCAAAAACCTATGAAGTCCATATATACTGAGAGACAAAAGGCATAGTCTAGTATTGGTCAGTCATTTAATCAGCCTGATCCTTCTCTGTTCCCTTCCTTTTGCACACAGCTCTCTCCTTGGAGTTAAGAGCAAATTTGAAATAGGAATCATGGAGGTCATGTTTTGATTAACGCTTCAACTGAAAGAAGAGCCTGCTGTAAAATATTTCTTCTGTCTTGTCATATATTCCTTCTTTCCTGTGCATCAGCCACTTTGCAGACTGTGTAAACCCAACTGCCAACACTTTCAAGGCTAGAGACCTGCTGTGTCAGTAAAGGACAGAACAACAGCAGCAGGGCTTCATGGTTCTTCCATCCCTCTTTATGTTCCTCTGGTTTCCTTTGCCCATCCCCACTGGTGAGGGAGGAACCGAGGCCTGGATCACAGACCCCTTACTTCAGGCATAAGGAATGTGGCTTTCAAAGTTCAGCCAAGTATGAACTACCAAGATACAATGCTCTTTTAAACTGTAAACTTTCAGCCAGTAGCACCTTATTCCATATATCTGTAGTGCTCAACACAATGCAGACCTGCTCTTTACTGGAGAATGAAAGCAATACCACAGAACTACTGGTAGCACTGAAAACTTACAAGAATTATATTGCACGTGTCTTTTGTTACAATGCTGTGTGAGGCTGAAGAGGAATGAACCAAGCCTCTTGAATAAGCAAAAGTTTCTGATAGAGTCAGCAGTGGTTTTATCTCCACCCTGATTAAAGAAACATTATCTCAGTAAAGGTTTCTTGTTGATTGCACCAGTTTATAACCTTGCTCAACTAAGTATCAGAGCACTTCAATGTTTCTCTCAAGCTTATTGATGAGGAAGAATGCTAAGGAGTGAAATAGTGTGGCCAGTCAAACTTTTGTGTGTTGAAGGTTCTTCATATATTAGTTTCATTTGATTATCACTAGTTAGCACTTAAGAGTAGGTTACACATATTTAAAATCCAAATGACTAATTGGCAAGTAAGTTATTCTAATGGACTCTGATTTCATTTCACTTAGACATGATTGCCAGACTCCAAGAGTTTAGCTTGCACCCAAGACTTTTTTTTTTTTTTTTTTTTTTTTGCCAGAATGGGGAATTACAGTAACTCTTCAAAATACTGCAGAAAAGTTACTACTGAGAAATTTGCTTGAAATACATTTTGGTTTTGTACATTTACTGTGAAACATGGTCAGCATCAACTTGGGGACAGCAGTAATCCCTAGCAGAGTACCCAGTATGGTTATCTTTTGGTTAGCCTTCTGGTTTTATAACTCCTTTAAAAATGAATCCCTGCATAGTTGCTTTCCAGGGAAGAGCAGTGTTTCACAGATAGACGTAAGAAGTTTGTTTTACAGTAGCATTTGCTACATTTTACTTATATTTCTTCTCATTTGACCCAAGAACAACATGTTAAACACACTTTTGTTCAAGCTGATAGCATATGTTGATTTAACCCTCTGCATTCTAGGATTTGTGCATCTTTCCTACAATCTGACACCTATAGGCCACAGTGTACCTTTGGTTTATTCATTACAAAGGTCTTTCAGTTTTCATATAACATCTGTCCTTTTGGGTTTTTGATCTTGAAATAATGTATTTTACATACCTGAATTTTAAAACCAAGGTGTTAAATCCTTACATCACTGAGAATTCTTAAAAACAAACGTTTCCTCTGTGCGTTACAGCTTAGAGATATAAGTGACTAGGTAACCACTACTGCCAGTAAAATATTCCATCTTGAACAAAGGTTTTCTCTAATGGTGACAGCAATTAGGGTGTTACAGTTCGGTATGTGCCAGGACTTGGAAGTCTCAGACTATGCTATCACTCGAGATATTTAGATTTCAGATATTTTTGTTTAGGATGATATATCTGACCATGTATTTTTCATGGTGATTGGACCAAGTAAATATGAGATTAAACCAGTTTGTTACCATCTCTAGATGCTGGTAAATAGCAACAGAAGCATGGTGTGGAACAGATGGATGTTCTCACTTGTTTAGCAGGTGAGTAATTTGTCTGCAAATGGAAAAATTCCAGCTCAGCTTTGTGGCACTGCAGCATAGTACAGTGTACAGTGCAGAATATGGATATATATTGCCTTGCTTACTGGGAAAATAATGAAAAGAAATAACCAGTTCATGCTCAAGAAAATGAAGTGATCACCTAGAGAGGGAAGGAAGCCAGAAAAAAATATCTGAAGGTATTGGAGTTGGTGAGAAACAATGTGATGGGCTATTTCTAGTAAGATTTCCACTGAGAGATATCTGACTACAGTGTGTAGAATTATTACCTTGCTAAATCAGTATTATTTTCAGATAATAATGTTTCACAGAAAAATGCATCCTGTTTGGAGAGAAAAAAGTCAGAATTCTTATAAATTTGCTCTTTTTATGAGTAGTATTTTTATTGTAAGCTCTCTCTGGTTTTGTTTTCTTATTTCAAATTTAATGGAGTAACAATATGGTTTTTTTCACACATGACTTGTTACCAAAGTGATTAAACACAGTACAGTGCAGTTCAGTTCTGCCTGTTAACGTTTAATCCTTAGCCACTTAGTTTTTCTGTTACATGCTTTGGACTACTGATACCATAAAGCTACATGGCAGCTGTTATAATTAAATTGTAACAGACTGATAGAATATGTCTGAAATACCAGGCAGAGTTAAGACCTAGAGTCTGTTAATGTGAATAATTACTACCTCGGGCAAGTCAAATGTCTCTGCTCACACCATTGGCCTCAGCTCAACTGAAGGCCTGCAGAGCTCATGGGTGAACTGAGCTGCTCTACAAGATGTTCTTGGGAACTGCCGTACTTTTGTGAGACCTTCACCATGGCATTGTTTTCTATGTTATTTGTTATTAAACAATCAAACCCAAACTCCACAACTCTAGGAATAACCTGGAATATGAAAGATCAGTGGGGTCCAAAATCCCAAAAAAGAAATTCAAATTCAGAAATGAGCTGCTAAATCAGGACATATTACAAAGGGCTCTGGCTATGTATTAAAAAATGTGTAATTGTATACAAGAAGATATACTCAAAGTGAAATCCAGTGAAGACTACAGTAGCAGTTATTGGTCTACACTGGTACCCAGAATCTTAAAATAATTTATTAAAAAAAATCAAGCAAAATATGAGAGCATCTTTACAGTTTTATCAGCAGAAAACATATTGGGCAAGGTATACAAGGTATTGGACAGTACTAACTACAGTGAACAGATGTGTAGTGAACTGAATGCTTACAGATGTTATGCAAGGTGGACCATTTAGAAATATACAGCTTTCTTTTGTGCTGGAAGGTCTATTTGTTATGGGACTTGAGAATACAGTTTAGTTTTCTGTTTTTAAAGTCTGAAGATATTGGGATGGAAGTCCTGCCTTCCAGAGTGCTCTAAAAGGAAACAAATTTTTACAATTTTTTTTTCCTACGTAGGATATAACACAGAAATGTAATTTAATGGGACTACACTGATCCTTCCTCCCAAAGTGTCAGCTCTTGGGACTGCATCACATAGTGCTGCTCTCAGTGATATTGATGCCAATACTGAGCAGATACCATGTCTAGGCAGCTGGGATGTTTGCTTTGGTTGTATTTCCAAAACTTGATCAAAAATAGCTGGCACATGTACATACACATGTGCCAAATCTACAGGACAGTGAAAGAACTCCCTGGCAGTTTGACTGCTTTTGTAGCAGGGTTATTTTGTGGCTTTTGTTGGCTGGTTCTTCTTAATAATTTTTTTTCTGCAAACTACTCCAGCAGGATAATCCTTCTGCTATCAAAATCATAGTATTTGAGCAGCTGTGAATTTACCAAGAGCTTGGTACCCAAAGAGGTACCAATGTGACTACTTTGTTTGATGATGCCTGAAACAGGGTAAATAGCTTCTTTTAAAGATGCATCCAAGTATCCAAGCCCTCTCAGGAATGAAATAGCACACATTGCTGAGGACAAATATAAAGTCCTGTTTCCCAGCTTTCAGTCTTAAAGAGAACTTTGAATTTCACTCTGGCCCCAAAGGAGTAGAAAAAGACTAATGGTTTAACTCTCAGAATGAGTTTTTTGGGTAAGGGCTGGATTCAGTTGAGTTGTCTGTAAATGGAGGTTTTCCTTCTAAACTGAATTGAAAGGCACTATTGCCTAACCCCAAGGGAGGAGGGTTGTTCATTGGGATGAGTCTGTCTATTCCTTTGTTTGTTTTCTGCAATAAAGCTCGATTATTCAATTAGAATCCATCTTGTGGGGTTATTAGGCATAATGGGAAGTAAATTGAGACATGAAAACCAAGGCAGGAGGACAGAATATGGGAAAGGACACAGTTTAAAGTTCAGACAAAACAGAAACAGTGATAAGATGCACCCCAAGATGCCACTATACTAAGCATATTAAAGAGCAAGCTTTTTGAAACATGTACAGAAGCTCTTTAAGTGGTGCAACTTTTTACAAAAGGCTGCTTGAAGTATCTGTTTGACGGAGAAAACAGGAGTACTACAATGAGTCTGGTACAGCCACCAGCCAGGTCAGTTGAGTATGCATTGCCTATTGGAGTTATTGTCTACAGGACAAAATATTATTATTGTTGCTAAGCAGCTTGAATAAATTGGAAGTGAGGTGGCAACAGTGCCATGCAATAGCATATGCAATAATTCTGATATGTACTACCACTTTTATGAGCCTGTGCATATTAAGCAATCCAAACCAAACATAGATATTTATATAGTAAAACCATTAAGAATAAGGAATGGCTGCTGATTTCATCTGAGTTTGCTGGTACGGATTCAG
>WEKW01018165.1:0-15907 GCA_013389905.1 Sula dactylatra | reverse complement strand
AAGAAAAGTAAAATTTCTATAGGATTATCAATCTGAAGATCTGTGGAAGTTTACCTAGATAAGTACAATCTATGCTATTAGATGAAATAAGTACTCTGCTGCGTACCTAGCAACCCAGCCTTTCCACCACTGTCCTAAATGTCTTCTGTCCCTTTCTCCTCCGATATTTCCGATANCCCTCTCCTTTTCATTCCACAGTATTTCAGGTCATCCCAGCTGTGACCCTTTTGATTTAAGAGACTTAAAAGATTTAATTCTAATACTAGGAATCAAATGTAAAACTCTTTAGGCTGAAGTATCCTTAGCTCAGAAATAAGAAACTGGCATTTTAGATGTTTCAGTTTTACTTGAGGATAGTGGTTACAGGGTTGGATAAAGAGGTGTCTTTCTGTAGTTTCCTATTCAGAACAATAGTCTCAAAATGCATCTTCCTACCTTCTCTCTTAAATAAGCTATTTTTATTCCATGTCTACTTCTCTCTGTTTTGGACTAATGACTAGGATTGTTGTCTGACTTTTTCTAATAAGGAGCATCCTGAATCCTGTTCCCTTTTAAAGAGGCAGGAGGAATTACTTCCTTTGACTTCCTCCTAAATTTATTTCTTTGTCTGACAAATCTGAATTTGTAAACAAATCATACAGTTATCCCATAAGAACTTCTTACTTTCCATAATATTGTATGTCCAAATAAGCATAAAGAAGGGCAATAAGAAAAGCTGACGATACAACCACATTCACTCTATGAATTTTTCCTAATAGCTTCTATCATTAACATACATGAAAGCAAAAATTTAATTTTAAAATGCTTCTATATGAAATCAGATTTTTCTAGTAGAATTTTTTTTCTGATTCATGCTTAAATATGATTTACTTCCTTTCCTTAATCTAACTGAATGTATTCTGGTATGTAAACAGAAAGATTTGTGCAAATCAAGCATATATGCAGCTGAACAAACTACTTTTTAGTTCATTGTCTGGGGGCTTGGTCACTGTATTTTGATATGCATTAAATTTTTGTTCCTTCTTTATTTTACAAAAGGTTAGCTGCTTTCATTTGGAATAGCTAAGGAGTACAGAAGAGTCTGCCTTAAGTGACTACCTTAGAGCTGAAAAGTCATACATCTAATTATCATTCTGGTGCACACTCATTGCTTTGCTATGCTTAACTTTTTGTGCAATCACAGGGCTAGCACTGGAAAGTACACATGCATGCACACATGCGCACACGCAAACAGTATGATGATTTAGAATAACGTAACATTAGATGCTGAGAGCACAATCAGATACAGGAGATGCTATCAGGTAGATGTCCTGCAGAAATATTATCCTAGCAGATTGCATGTTCATGTTGAACAGCCTGGCCAGAAGGATGTCTTTGTAGCTATTTTGAACTTTTATTTACCATTATTTTGTTTTATAATGTTTCTACAATATATTGATCATTTCTGTTTTCTTTGAAACATTAAAAATTGGGCCTAGTTACCTGTAATAGAGCTCTACTGTTGTGTTGAGATCCCTAGATAATTAACAGATAGGGTAAACTCCAGAAATTTAAAAAATAATCTGATTTAAGACAAAATTGCCTTTGCACAGCTAATAGAGAAACAAAGAAATTGACTAATCCATAGCTATTGGAGGGAAAGCACTAACTATTGGAGCTATTGAGAGAGTTGAGATTGTTCAGCCTGAAGAAGAGAAGGCTCCAGGGAGACATACTGAGACCTTTCAATATCTAAAGGGGCCTTATAAGAAAGACAGAGAAAGACTTCATACCAAAGCCTGTAGTGACAGGACAAGGGGCAATGGTTTTAAACTGAGAAAGACTAGATTTATACTGGACATAAGGAAGAAATTTTTTATGATGAGGGTGGTGAGACACTGGAGCAGGTTGTCCAGAGAAGTTATGGATGCCCCATCATTGGAAGTGTTCAGGGTCAGGTTGGGGCTTTGAGCAACTTGATCTAGTTGAAGATGACCCTGCTCATTGCAGGGGAGTTGAACTACATGATCTTTAAAGGTGCCTTCCAACCCAAACTGTTCTAGGATTCTATGAAAGAGGAGGCCAGTCCTGCCAGAGATGTGGATTTATACCAACAACAAAACATTAAAACACACAATAGACTCACTGTCTATTCTTGTTTGAGTGTTGATGCATTTAGGAAGTAGTCAAGCAATCTTACTGTAGTTTTTTATATGCTCCAGATGACAGGGCATGAGTTGGATCCGGTATTAATGGTCTACAAATCGAATTAACAAGTTAACAAAGAGTACATCTGAAAAAGCAATGAAGAAAAGGATGTTGTATCTTTCCTGTTAAATATACAACATGTTTAAACTTTATGCAAGAATTTTATGACTGAGTAGGGACAGAGAATCAGGGTTTGCAAAGTAAAAGTTAATGTTATTTTTTCTCTCAGACACAAGCCACACATATATAAGAGTATGAAAGAGTATCTCATATTTCACAGTGTTCAGATATGCATGGATTTTTGCTAATTAGGGAAGAACCAGAAATGACAACTATTAATAGTCCACTACAATGTGATTGTTAATGACATTATGTGTATTCATGCAATCAGTCTCTCTTTGCATGGTTTGAGAAGATACAAATCATATTGTCTGTATAGGCAACCCTGTGAACATTTCAATATTAATCAGTACCATGTCAAAGTCATATTCTCTGATCCGAGTTGTACAAGAGTAATGCATAAAATCTTTAAGCTGTTTGCCCAAACTTGGGCTCCATATGAGTTGAGCTTTGGTTGTACACAAAGACCCAATGTGTGACTGATGAATAGAACCCTTAAGCTTCAGGGGAGTAAAGCTCAGCAGCAGCAAAACTCTTCTCATGTTCAAAATGTTTCCAGTCTGTTTCTTTGTACCCACAGTGTGTTCTGTCACTCTATCACTCTGTCAATCCATATGGGAAAACAGACATAGCCAAAGCAAGTAGACTTGCAGAATTTGGCTCCTCTTTAACCAGTAGAAATATCCACTGGAGCCAATGGAAACTACACATTTTTATTCCATTGGGCATGTAGTTTCATACATTTTCTAACTATGCAACATTAAGGTTCCACTAGAAAATACTAACACATGGGTAATCCTCTTTGCATTTTCTGTTTTCTTTCAGTCTTGCTTTTGTTTGTTGACTGTTTTCAGAAAGAGACATTTGAAGCCTGTAGGCACATATTTATGTATGGAAGAAAGATGTCTAACAACAAGCACTTTATTCTCCAAATTACGGAAAACATGTAGGCTAAAGAGACAACAAATCTTGATGATGGTTTCTTTTTTCTTTTTTTTCCTTCTTTTTTTGCTTGCTTTTTTTGTTTTGTTTTGTTTTGGTTTTGGTTTTTTTTTTTAAGTTTAAGGAAACTAGCTTAGTCACAGGTTCTTCTTGGGCCTTAGTGGCTTTTAGAATCAAAAGTACGAAAGCTGTATAGCAACAAAACCTGCAATCAGATAGGAGTGCTGACTTTAACTACCCCATAATATTACTCAGATGAAGACACCACCAGAGCTTGAAGTTTTAAAATAAGAGTTTTACTGTTGATTAATGTGCTTGACTAATCTGCTAATTTTGGCAGTTCATTAATTTTCAACTTGGTAATGGCTTTTGTCACAGTGATATTATTTTTATAGTTGAAATATAACTGAATATCTTATTTACTTAATCTACTTATATATTTCTTCAGCTCCATTACAAGTTAATAATAATAGAATCACAGAATCATTAAGGTTGGAAAAGACCTCTAGGATCATCAAGTCCAACCGTCAACCCAACACCACCATGTCCCTAAACCATGCCCTGAAGTGCCACGTCTACACGTTTTTTTAACACCTCCAGGGATGGTGACTCCAACACCTCTCTGGGCAGGTGTTCAAATCCCTGACCACTCTTTCAGTAAACAAATTTTTCCTAATATCCAATCTAAACCTCCCCTGGCACAACTTGAGGCCATTTCCTCTTGTCCTATCACTTCTTACTTGGGAGAAGAGACAAACACCCATCTTGCTACAACCTCCTTTCAGGTAGTTGTAGAGAACAATAACATCTCCCCTCAGCCTCCTCTTCTCCAGGCAAAACAACCCCAGTTCCCTCAGCCGATCCTCATAAGACCTGCTCTCCAGACCCTTCACCAGCTTCATTGCCCTTCTCTGGACATGCTCCAGCACCTCAACATCCTTCTTGTAGTGAGGGGCCCAAAACTGAACACAATATTCAAGCTGTGGCCTTACCAGTGCCTAGTACAGGGAGACGATCACTTCCCTGGTCCTGCTGGCCACACTATTCCTGAAACAAGCCAGGATGCTGTTGACCTTCTTAGCCACCTGGCCACACTGCTGGCTCATATTCAGCCGGCTGTTGACCAGCACCCCCAGGTCCTTTTCCACCAGGCAGCTTTCCAGCCACTCTTCCCCAAGCCTGTAGTGTTGCATGGGGTTATTGTGACCCAAGTGCAGGACCTGGCACTTGGCCTTGTTAAACCTTATACAATTAACCTCATTGATCCAGCCTGTCCCGATCCCTCTGTAGAACCTTCCAACCCTTGAGCAGATCGACACTCCCACCCAATTTGGTGTCATCTGCAAACTTACTGAGGGTGCACTCAATCCCCTTATCCAGATCATTGATAAAGATGTTAAACAGACTGGCCCCAACACTGAGCCCTGGGGAACACCGCTCATGACTGGCCACCAACTGGGTTTAGTTCCATTCACCGCAGCTCTCTGGGCTTGGACATCCAGTCAGTTTTTACCCAGTGAAGAGTATATCTGTCTAAGCCATGAGCCACCAGCTTCTCTAGGAGGATGCTGTGGGAGACAGTGTCAAAGGCTTTAGTAAAGTCCAGGTAGACAACATCCACAGCCTTTCCCTCATCCACTAGTTGGGCCACCTGGTCATAGAAGGAGATCAGGTTGGTCAGGCAGGACTTGCCTTTCATGAAGCCATGCTGGCTGGGCCTCATTGCCTCATTATCCTGCACTTGCCTGCTGAGCTCACTCAGGATGTATCGCTCCATAATCTTCCCTGGTACCAAGGTCAGGCTGACAGGCCTGTAGTTCCATGGATCCTCCTTCTGGCCCTTCTTGTAGATGGGCATCACATTGGCAAGCCTCCAGTCATCTGGGACCTCCCCTGTTAACCAGGAGTGCTGATAAATGATGGAAAGTGGCTTGCTAAGCTCCTCCGCCAGCTCCCTCAGTACTCTTGGGTGGATCCTATCTGGCCCCATAGACTTGTGAGTGTCCAGGCGGCTCAGCAGGTCGTAAACTGCTTCCTCCTGGATTATGGGGGGTTTATTCTGCTCCCTGTTCTTGCCTTCCAACTTAGGGGGCTGAATACCCTGGGGATAACTGGTCTGACTGTCAAAGACTGAGGCAAAGAAAGCATTAAGTACCTCAGCCTTCTCCTCATCCTCAGTGGCCATGTTTCCCTCCGCATGCAATAGAGGATTTTCTTCGGTTCTCTTTTTGTTGTTAATGTATTTGTAAAAACATTTCTTGTTATCCCTTACAACAGTGGCCAGACTGAGTTCTAGCTGGGCTTTTGCTTGTCTAATTTTCTCTCTGCATGACCTAACGAGATCCCTGTACTCTTCTTGAGTTGCCTGCCCCTTCCTCCAAAAGTGGTAAACTCTCCTTTTTTTTCCGAGTGCCAGCAAAAGCTTCCTGTTCAGCCAGGCTGATCGTCTTGTCCGCTGGTTCGTCTTACAGCACATGGGGACAGCCTGCTCCTGCGCCTTTAAGACTTCTTTCTTGAAGAACGCCCAGCCTTCCTGGACTCCTTTGCCCTTCAGGACTTCCTCCCAAAAGACTCTTCCAACCAGTGTCCTGAACAGGCCAAAGTCTGCCTTCTGGAAGTCCATGGCAGTGGTTCTGCTGACCCCCCTTCTTACTTCGCTAAGTATTGTGAACTCAATCATATCATGGTCGCTAAGGCCAAGATGGCCTCCAATCACCACATGTCCCACCAGGCCTTTTCTGTTTGTGAGCAGGAGGTCAAGTGAGGCACCTCCCCTGGTAGGCTCACTTACCAGCTGCATCAGGAAGTTATCTTCCACATGCTCCAGGAACCTCCCAGACTGTTCTCTGCTGTTTTTTATTTCCAGAAGGCATCTGGTAGTTTGAAGTCCCCCACCAGAACAAGGGCAACCAATTGTGAGAATTCCACCAGCTGCTTGTAAAACGCTTCATCTACCTCTTCATCCTGGCTGGGTGGTCTATAACAGACTGTCAACAGGATATCAGATTTATATTTCTATTTTAGAAGGTTCTAAGCAACGGTATGCATAAAAAAGCCTTTCATCTTTAGCATTCCTGACTGGTACTTCAAAAAAAAAAAAATCTTAAAAATCTAAATAATCATCAAAGGAAGGACTGTTCTACCTTTACAGACCTGCAGATAGGACGTACACAAAGCATTTAATTACTCACGCAGCAAGGTCATCAAGAGGTTATCAAAGTAGATAATTATATTTAGAAGCAAAACATTTGAGTTCCTGTAATTGTTGATGAGGTGGAATTCATCCTCTTTCTTTAGGATTCTAGAAAAAGGTTGATCAAGTTTCTTTATATGAGATAGAGGTCTCCTTTTCGAAAAGGACAGAAAGAACATCTGACTTTCAGCAAAGCAGCTTTCAAAATTAAGAAAACAGAGATTATGTAATAAATAGATTTTCATTGAGTAAAATCTTGCAATTTCAAACATATTTTGTTCTCTATTTGAATGAAACCAAGTCCTCTGAAAGTTTTAAATAAAATAGAGTCAGAGAGAGTGTGTTGCAGAACGGTCAATAACCTTGGATTCAGGACAGTCACCTTGGATACCCAAAACGAAGTACCTCATTTAGACTAATATATTGTAACAGAAACACTTAATTTAGTAACGAGATTGTTAGCAATTGGTGTGGAAGACTCATTTATGTAGTGCTGCTCCAAAGCAGAAATTCAGCTGAGCTATCCAGTTTGGGTCTCTGGGTTTTTTTGCTAAAATAATAATAGTGAGCTGCAAAAAGCTTGCAACAAAAAAAGCTTCAAGGGAAAAAACGCCACAAAAACCACACCACACCCCCCAACCTAAAAAATACTTTAAAGATTGAATTACTTATCCAGAGCATAATAATCCCAGACTTCTGTTTCTTATACAGTATCTGGGACTGGAACCTGATTTTGAATGATCTGCAACAAAAAATGTTTAGATTATAGTTTTGGCGAGTTCACATTTTCAAACAAACAAACAAAATGTTTTGTGCATAGGTTTTATATCACTGCCAAAATTCTGACCGGTTTTAATTTCAAAGCTATATTATAGGGTCTTATACATAGGAATTATTTGCTGCATTTATGGCCATGTAGGAAATAATGGGATAGAAAGTTTTTGTACCTCTCAGTTACTGGGATATGATAGAGATATCCCTAGGTTTTTTCAACTACCTTGAATGTTTCATTTCCTGAAGAAAGAAGCTGGAGATTTGCACATGGAGTTGATTTTTGCAAGGGATGTCAAGAGCAACAAGAGGAGCTTCTACTGCTGCATTAGTAATAAAAGGTTGAACTACGAAAATGTGGGCCTGTTGCTGGATTGGCTCGACGATTTAGGCACAGTAGACAAAGAAAACACTGATGTATCCAGTATCTTCCTTGCCTCAGACTTCACCAACAAGTTTTCCCAGGCCTTTGTGCTAAGACAGTTGCCCAATGTTTTTGAATGGCTGCTCTCTATCTTTTTTGAAGTGTTCCAGAGATCAGGGGAGGTTCTCAGCAACAGGAAGAAGGCAAGTGTTGCACCCTTGGTCTTCAAAGAAGACCAAAAGTTCAAGCAGGGTAACTACAGGTCTGTCAGTCTTGCTTCAGTCCCTTGGAAAATCATTGAGTCAGCCCTCTGGGAACACATTTCTGGGCACAGGAAGGCGAAGTAGGTGACTGGGAACAGTCAGCACAGAAGTATCAAGAGTGAGTCATGCCTGACCAACCTGATTACCTTCTCTGATGAAATGACTAGCTTTATGGACTGGTGAATATCATTTACCTCAATTTTAGCAAGGCTTTTGACACCATGTCCTGCAATATTCTTGTATCTAAGTTGAGACATTATGGTCTGGAAGGATGGACAAGTCAATGGACGAAAAACAAGTTGTAGAGGTAGGCACAGAGGGCCATATACCTGAAGCTGGTAAAAGTGGAGTACTGCATGAGTGTGGAGGATGTAACAGAGTACTCTCTCAACAAGCTTGGAGATTATATAAAATTGGGTGTGGGTGTGGGTGTGCAGTCAACACACTCTACAGCAGAGCTGTCATTCAGATGGACCTAGACAGGCTAGAGGAATGAGCTGACAGAAACCTCATGAATTGCAACAAGGGCAAAGCTGAGTGCTGTCTGTGGCCAGGAAGCATTGGTGCAAGGGCACAGGCTGTGGCCTGCCTCACGGGAGCAGCTCTTCAGGAAGGGATCTGGGGATTTTTCAGCCTGGAGGAGAGACCACCTCAGGGGGACCTAACAGCAGCCTGCTCAGGCCCCAGTGTGAGGGGATTAGCAAGAAGATGGAGCTAACCATCCTCTTCAGTGCTGCATGCTGTGAGGACAATAAACAATGGGCATAAACTGAAGCAAGGGATTTTCAGACAGTACATTAGCAAAAACATTTTCACCCTGAGTCAGTCAAGTAGTGAAGCATGTTGTCCAGACAGGCTGTTCAGTCTCCATCCATCGGGATTTTCAAGACCAGACTGGACAAAGTCCTGAACAACATGGTCTGACTTCACAGCTGACCCTGCTTAGGGCAGGAGTTTGCACTGGAGACCTCTTGAGGTTCCTTCCAACCTGAATTGTCCTGCAATTCTTAAACTATTATATAAATGCTTTTGTCCTCTCCAGGCTTGAAGATTTGCAACACAGTGTTGGAAAATCCCACATTAAAAAAAAATATGTAGTGATTTACCCCAAGCACATAGTTGCCATAAGAACTGCATTGTGTACCCACACAACTACAAACTTTTTCCTCTTTTTGATGTGATGCCGTTTTAGGAGACAACATCATAAATCAACACAAGAACAATAAAGAACATGCAGATCTTTGTATTGGTCCTTTCCGCTTTTCTGCCATAGCTGTACTAGATGTCAGGAGAGCAATCCTCATTTCGGAGCACTCTTGTGCCTGGTATTCTTGGAAAGGTAAAGGAGGAGATGAAGCTCCTGGGAACTTTCCTTTTGCTTTAGTTGTTAAGCCCATATGTATGATATGCAAAGAATAATGCATAAATAATGTATAAAAATAAAAAAGAATGTAAAAACTTAATACTTACCCCCCAAATTGAATAAAGACAAGGAACAAACTAGTTTCACCTTGTAAAATACCTAGGTAAAATGTAGTAATTTTGCTGATGATAATATGCACATCAATCTTAAGACTGTTCTTCACATTTAGTTTCAAACCTTGTTCAGGCTTTTCTAACCCTGACAACAGTACCATGTGATCTACCTTTATCTTTAAGTAACAAAATTTCCAATGGGAACCACGAAGGATGTTGCTGGTTTGGGGGTTTGGAAATAAAGGCCATGGTTTTTTGGGGGTACTTTTTCTAGTATAGCTATTTTTAATTAATGTTTTTACATCCTGATTATTTCTTGAACATGTGTAATTTTGACATTTCTAGGGAGAAGAGTAAGTACAAGAACCCACAATGAAAACAATTCTAGCTGAGCAGTCCAGTGATGACCACAAAATCACAAGACACATTAATAAACCCCTACATTTGATCCATCATTTATGATCTATATTTGTACTTAAATGCTTATAAAACATTAATTTTGGTCTTTCATGATTGACAAAGAGCTATCTACAGTAACAAATACACTAGAGAACCTATAATAGACCCCAATGCTGCAAGAACTGTTATATGTTGGCAATAAAGTAGTAAACAACAAGAGAGTAAAAAATTAGAACTGAACAGTATTGTTGACTGGAACATAATATAACAGGCCCATGAGTTTTCGAAGTCTGTCAGCAACAGGAATCTCAGAATGACCAAAAAAAAAAAAAAAAACCCCCAAAAAAACAACAAACAAAAAAACCCCAAACCAACAAATAAAACTAAGTATATCTGCTTATGTGAAAGAAGGAATAGGAGAATATGGAAACTGAAGATGCAAAAGCTTATCGTCTGGGAGCTGTTCTAAGGAACTTGAATGTCCAGTTTTGATTAAATCTAGGAACTGTGACCGGGTTTCTCAGACAGCTTTGAAAAAGAATCTCAGTCTTAATATCTGATTTCACCACTTTTTTTTTTTTTCATTTATCTAGTATAGAAGCAATCCCAATTGAAAAGGCACAGCTAAATATTTGACCAAAATAATAATCTCAAGGTAGTCAATTATTAGCAAACAAACAAATTTTTTTTTTGTAATTTCAGTGAGCCAAAGTTTTTCACTTGTGAAATTTAAGTTGGATTAATTGTTTTGTCAGAGATTCTTTTCTTCCCTCACACACTGGTAATAAAATGAATAAAGGTATCGGTGGTGAGAGAAGGCAAATGATGAGACAGTGTGAAATTCTACAAAACTAAAAGAAAGTAATTACATGATGAAATATATTTTTCCAGGGCACAGTATGTATTTGAACATCCAGTTTGCAAAACACCACTTTATGCTTTATTTAAGCACGTTATTTGGATTGATACTGAGTATTTTGTATCCTGATAGTCTATGTAGACCATGAAGTCAATCTGTTTCTTCATTATGTCTAGGAATCTGGTGGGAAGCAGTGCAAATCGGATATAAAAATTGAAGCAGCATGACAGAAGAGGAGCAGACATATTTTTTGTGTGTGTGATACTGGGAAATCCAAGTTACAGTTCCTGAAAGATTGCTTTCAGCCATGACATCAGCTAAGAAAACGGAGAGTGAGGTGAAACCGGGGTTTCCCCTTCATCTGTGATCTTCCTCCATATACCTACTGTACTTTCCCCCATCACCTGTCTTAAATATTGTGTCAGGTGACACATTGTGATACTGAGACTTCGGCATCTATCTCCAATTATATTAGACAAGCTATTTTCTGTACAGTGATGTGGTTCTTTCTATTCATGTCATAAATGAAGTAAAGAGGACTATCCAGTATACAGCAAGATCACAGAAAACCTAGTGCTAAATTATTTGCAGGCAATCTGGTTTGGGTGTTTGTGACAGATGGAAGCTAGGTCTGTCCTGAAGTTTCTTTATTCAATTTAGATGCTTGGTATAAATTCTATATATATTCTAAGTTATAAACAGTAATTTGCTCCTACTCACTTCACAAGTCATAGTCGTATAAACTTGCAATGCAACAAGAAGTAACACACTGTACAGACCTTTTTTTTTCTTTGTGGAACCAGTAAAAAACTGAAAACAAATCTTATGTTGTGAAGCATGCAGAAGAAAAAATGCAACACATTCATTTATGTGAAGTCAGCTATAAAACACATTGAAATTATTTCATACAGATGACTTTGTTTCAATTCACATAGTTTACTTGCCTTAAAAAAAAATCCTATTCAGCACATCTGCTTATTCAGGTTGTACATTCCCAAACTAGTGTGATTTACATTTGAATGAAGTTTCCAATTTTACTGAGTGACATGGAATCTAATTAGGTTCTGCCTGTAAGAGAGGAATGTCAATTATAAAAAGTAAGGCTCTGGAAAATTAGCCTAAATAAAATTTTACTGAACAGAACATGCAATTACAATCAACATCAGAGTGCTTCAATTATTACCTCTAGATTTTTATTTATTTTATTTGCTCATGAAGAAATGAAGAGTCAAAAACTGGACTATTAGCAGTGTATTACTGATGACATTAGAATCTTCTTATATTATACGGTGTAAAAGAATGGTGTCCAGTTTTAGTGGTACCAAATCCCTCTAGAAGGACTTACTATTAATAAAACCTGAAATATACAGGATTTGATCAATAAAATTAATATGCAACATGTTTAACACTGTTGTGGGCGTCTGCTACAGACTGCTTGATTGGGAAGAAGTAGATGAGGCAATTGGAAGAAGTCTCATGTTTACGGGCCCTCATCCTCATGGAGGACTTTAACCATCCCAGTATATGCTAGAAGGACCACACAACAAGGCAAAAGTAATACAGGATGTTTCTGGAGTTCATTGATGACAACTTCCTAACACAGGTGAAGGAAGCTGATGAGGGGAGCTGCTCTGCTGGATGTGATAGTCACAGAGAAGAAATGGCCAGGGATGTGAAGGCTGAGAGCATCCTTGGCTGCAGTGACCATGTGACAGTGGAGTCAGGATCATGAGAGGAAAGAAGAAGACAAAAACCAGGATCACAACCATGACATCAGAAGAGATTTTGGCCTTTTCAGAGATCTGCTTGGAATATGGTCCTGGAGAGAAAAGAAGTCCAGGAGAGCTGGTTGATTTTCAAGGATTTTCACCTCCTCCAAGCTCAGGAGGTCCATCTTGACTTGCAGGAAATCAGGCAGAGGTGGCAGGAGGCCTGTATGGTTGAACAAGGAGCTGCTGTCATCTCAAATACAAAGAAGTGTATGAGATATGAAAGCAGAGTCAGGTGATCTACAAGGAATGTAGAGACATTGACCTAGTGTGAGGACTGGAAAAAAGAACATGCCACTGTTATCTTCAAAAAGGGGTAAGACAAAGAACCCCAGGAGCTACAGGCTGATCATTGCAATCCCTGGGAAGGTGATGGAGAAAATCCTCCAGGTAATCTTTTCCAGATATATGAAGGACAGGAAGCTGATTTATGAAGGGTAAATCATGCTTGACCAGCCTGAGAACCTTCTATAATTAGGTGACTGGCTTGGTACATGAGGAGAAAGCAGTAGATATCTCGACCTTATCTTGACCTTAGTATCACTTTCAGCTGTCTCCCATAACATCCTCATTGAGAAACTGATAAAGCATGGACTATGGACTAGATAAGTGAACAGTTAGGTAGACTGAAAACTAGGTGAACGGTGAGGCTCAAAGGCTTGTGATCAGTGGCAAAAAGTCTAGCTGGATGTGAATCACTACTAGAGTACCCAAAAGGTTGATACTGGTTCCAATATTGCTTTATATCTTCATTAATAACCAACTTGAAGGGATATTCTCAGCAACACTGTGGATGATACCATTCAGAATGACCTTGACTGGCTGGAGAAATGAGCCAGTGGGAATCTCAGAGTTCTACAAGGCAATATACCAAGACCTGCGCTTGGGAAGAAATAACCCCATGTGCCAGAACACACTGGGGATGGATCAGCTGGAAAGTAGCTTTTCAGAAAATGACCCTAATGAACAATAAATTGACCATATGTTCATGTTTTGGTTTTTTTCCTAATTTTGGGGTGGGGGTGGGGGTGGGGGTGGTGAAGAAGCAGTGTGCCCTCATGGTAAAGAAGTCCAACAGCATCCTGGGTTGCATGAGGAAGAATGTTGCTATCAGGCTGAGGGAGGTGATCCTTCCCCTCTAGTCAATCATGGTGAGGCCATATCTGGAGTGTTGGGTACAGGTCTGGGTCCTCCAGCACAAGAGAGATTTGAACATACTGAAGTGACTT
Organism: Sula dactylatra; assembly: GCA_013389905.1. Taxonomy (NCBI): domain Eukaryota; kingdom Metazoa; phylum Chordata; class Aves; order Suliformes; family Sulidae; genus Sula; species Sula dactylatra. Next base: position 2,335 of record WEKW01018165.1, on the reverse strand, counting down.
CAGTAAAGGTCCACAAAGATGACTGAGGGAATGGAGCATCTGACATACAAGGAAAGGGTGAGAGAGCTGGGACTGTTCAGCCTGGAGAAAAGAAAGCTCAGGGTGAGCTTATCAATGTGTATGAAAACATGATGGAGGGACTGAGGAAGACAGAGTCAGACTCTTCTCAGTGGAGCACAGTGCAAGGAGAAGAGGCAATGGACACAAACTGAAACAAAAGGAACTCCATTTAAAGAACCCTCCTCCATCCCCTTTTTCCCCTAAGGTTCATCAAAGGCTAGAACAGGTTGCCCAGAGTGGTTGTAGAGTCTCCATCCGTGGAGATATTCAAAACCCTGGGCAACCTGTTCTAGCTGACCCTGTTTTGACCAGGTACAACTGGAAAAATGATCCCCAAAGCCTGCTTTCCAAGTTCAGCTATTCTATGATTGTATGGTTATACTTAAGACATGAGTCTGTTTTATGATATTTTCTGCTTCCTACCAAGTCCTTTTTCATATGTTGCTTTTTTATAATAGCTTATCTTTAACAGGGAATGATGTTTCATCTCCACAGCATGTATTTTATACTGCCAGGAGATCCTGATGCCAGGATCTGCAATCCTGCAAAACCGATAACATTGCATTTATACAGGAAATAGCACAGGAAATATCTCTGAATCAGTATCAGTAACTTAAGCCTAAGAACCTCTGCCCTGTAAGATTTCTTCACTGTTAAATTCCACTGTGGATTAGTTGGATTCAGTCTCAATGAGAGCATCAGGAACTACATAGCTATGGGACAGAATGAGAGAAAAAATTATGCTGAAAAACCACAATCCTCCATTCACTTGAGTCTGAAAAGAGCAACAGTTTATCTGAGTCTGCCACTGAGTCTAGCTCACAAGTGTTGCTTTTATCCAGCTTTTAACAGGCAAATTTGCAAGTGTAGAACTGAATATAGAAGTTTCTTAGATGTATTTTGCAATGTTCATTAGATGCTTGAGGAAACAGAGATATTTTGTAGGCATTAATGTGCAACAATATATTACAGTGATAGTATTGATATACTTTTTTTAACAGTCTTTCCCCATTTTTATTTGAATATTGCTAAAGAAATCCTATGGCAATGTTTTTACAATGTTGCAGAATGGGAAACTCTATGCAGAATTATTTCACTCCAGATCTATACTGTTTGCAGCAGTAAGAGGGATAACAGTTAAAAGTGACCAACCATTAGAGTATATGGACCAAAAAAATGCAACTATGTTAAAAATATGGATATTTTAGAACCAAAGTGATAGCTTGCCTTCTTCAGTTCCTCTGAACTTTGAGTCCAGATTTAAGCCTCCCTGAAGGTGAAACTTATAAATCAAGGAATTCATATGAGTTCAGGCTCCAGAAATCTAGTCAAAAACAACAGTAATTCCAATTCCCTACCACAATAAAGATACTTACAGAAAACAGAAGCTAATTCATACAAGTGGCATTTTTCTCTGTACCAACTTGTGCCTGAATACATGCAGAAAGACAAACTTAAACACCATGATTTTGTGGATCAGGATATGTTCCTTTGGTACCATCTTTATTAGTGAAAACACAAAGAACATCACTAGCACAGCATTACCCCTATCATAAATTAAAAGAACTATCAGCAAGCAATTTTTTTTTTCACATGTAAAGAGAAAGAAGATAATGTGATGTATGGCAATTGTTACCCATGCTTTGCAGTGAATTACTGTAACAGGTTTAGATTCTATGATAATAGCAATTTCTTTAAAATTCATTAAAACAGATTTGAATGTAATTCCTCTTTTTTTTGCCCCTGATTACAAATAATGCCAAAAACAAACCTCCACTGTAACATACTTGACTTTGTTCTTTCTTGTCTGGTAAGTTTAACCTATGCCTTCATCCACCTTTATTTCCTGAACTTACGTAATACGTTATCTTAATCCTCTGTTCAGGGTCACCAGTTCCTGCATTGTCTGAGACTTCTCAGTGTAATGAGAAACTTAACTGAATTTATATATTTGTTTTTCCTTTCCTTTAATGTGCTTCCACACACACAACTATGCAATGCCCTTTCTGTCTTGTGCTCCATCCACTCTGAGTTTGGCTCAATAGGTAGTAGTCAGTTATATGTATATTCTGCAATAAGCAAGGACAATGAATGGAACACAGCATTTCATGGTATCAGTATATTCAGAATGGCTTACTTCATGGACTCAGCTGGCGCAATAACATGATTGGAATCAGAACAGGGAGCAGAATCTGTTCTTCTGAACTTAAACCCTAACAATGTATACCCATAATAAGTAACAGCTGAAAAATGAATCTTAAGTCTCTCTTTATAC
>WEKW01018164.1:44971-72711 GCA_013389905.1 Sula dactylatra | reverse complement strand
CTCTGCGGGAGCGGCTTGGCACGGCCACCCCTCGCACCCGGAGGCGAGGGGTCGTGTGCCTGCAGCAGTGGGTGCTCGAAGGACTGACATACAAGAGGGAATGGGGAAAAGGGGCTTTCTTCAGAAACTCTCAGTGTTGCGTCGCTCACGTGTGTGAGGATGACCGCGGTTCTGAGCCCAGCCTACTCTCCCTGTCTTGTCTGTGCTTATTAAAAAGGAGGAGAACTGGGCTAGAACACAACATACTTTCCTTCTCCTTGAAGTAGCTACCTGGCTCCAGACCTTACTTTTCGAATCCAATGCAGTTTTTACGTATTCAGTAATCCTCTGAGAGTTTCTCTTCTATAAACTTTCCAGTGTCACTTAGAAGCGCTATGAAATTTCTTCCCCAACAGTGATTCTGTAGCTCAGCAACACCTTGTGACAAGAACCAGCTCCTGTTGGTTTTTTGTTTTGTTTTGTTTTGTTTTTTTAACCACGTTCTTGCAGCCTACACTTGTTGCCTTCTAGTTCTTGCCTTGGAAAACAGTAGCTGATCTGTGCCCATGGTGCTCATGCCACCCATGGTTAGAGGCTCTGTCAGACCCCTTCTCAGTTACTTCTTCCTCATACGCATTCCCCTGCAAAAGCTATTCTAGTCTTTGGATGTCTCACTACCCTTCTTGAACCTTTCCTAGTTTCAGTATTTTCTCTGCTTTTTGTTGAGATGAAGGAACTGGAACTGCTGTTTAGTTTTGTTCCATTGTGCTGATTATCTTGGAACTCTTGGCAGATGCTTTTAAATTTCTTCATAAATTCTACTTAATCATGTTCTCATCAGACACCATTCCCACTCAGGCAGGAGACATCGGGATTATGATATGTGATTCTCCAAAAACATCATATCAGTGTTTGGTGGCAGCCAAACACATCAAATGTTAGAATTTTTTAGGAAAAGAAATAGACTGTAACACAAAACGTCATAAAATGACAGCATAAATGTGTGATCACCCAGATCTTAGATATTGCATAGAGTTCTATTCCCCTCATCTCAAGCGTATATTAGAAGCGTTTAACAAGGATGAGCAAATGCATGGAAAAACTTTTGTCAACCAGTCAATGGAGTGAGTTAAGACCTTTCAGGCTAGAAAAGAGCCAGCTGGTAGAGTGAGGGAAGGGGGATGACTTACAAGTGTCTGTGAAATGACATGTGGAGTGGTGCGGAGGGAGCGTATAAGGGCTTGACCATTTGCTTTCTCTTCCAATACTCAAAGTATTTGCATCATGTGAAGCTAGTAGCCATGTTCACAGCAAAAAGAGGTAGCTATTCATAAAATAAAACTTCTTACCAGCTGACATTCTAGATTAAAAAACTTAAAGTGAATTTAAGGGATACTGGAAATATGTCTGTAGGAGAACTGCATTCACAGAGTAAATCACTTCAGATGCAGAAACAACTCCCTTAGTGGAAAATGGTTAAAGTCTGGGAGAGTACAGAGTGGAGAGGTGTATGCTTGCCTTATCTTGCTCCTTCTGAGACAGCTGCTTTTGGCCACCTTCAAGATAGAAGAATGATCAGTATCAACCTTTGATCTGAACTAGCACAGCTTTGCTCTTGAACTATTTGCCATGGGCGTTAACAAAAAGTTCTCCAGACTTAATCTTGAAATTGAGCTGTTCTCAGGTCTGTGGCAGGTGAGCTGCTCCTGGTGCATGAATACTGCTTTGTCCCTCTTTCCTTATTCCGCAAAACCATTACTGCATAAGGAAACTTTCAGGTTTGTGTGCAGGTTTGTCAGTTCTGCTTTTCTGACATCCCCCAGCTTGGCCATCCTGTTCAGAGGCCATTCTACTTCGTGGCACCTGGGCCCAAAAAACAAGTTTTTGAATTTTTCCCAGTTGACTGCAGGGGAGCAAGGTGGCTGCCTGTGCTTGAGGATGACCTCTCAGATGTTTGAGAAGTTTTGATTTGTATTAGAAGACCCTACAAAACAGATGTAGGTATGGTCTAGCATTTCTTGGTTCCTTCTGCCTAGACCATGCTAGCTAGCAGGAGGAGTTTTTTGTCTAAATTACTTTAGACTGATACATTTCATACACTTTGCCCTGTCAGTTGTTCCTGTGAAAGTGCATTTGGCAATACTCCCAGTATCTTGTCAAATCATTGACAGTCAACACTTCTTAGGATTTAAAGATCTGAAAAATTGTTTCCAGCAGGAGAGATCCTTTTTCTGTCTGGGCTTTTACTGTGGTTGAGACAGACTTCCTCAGCACCTGTGTGGGTTAGTTTGGCCACCCCTCTGATCGTTGTCTGGGGATGCGGGATTTGGATCCCTGTACGCGCTAAGGAGCTGAAGCTTGAGCAGAGTGCATACCTCCCTGGTTTTAAGGTAGTAGGGCACATGTCTAGCCTTTTAGGAACTTTCTAGTCCCTCTGATCAGGACTTGTTCGCCGCCAGGCAGGTGGTTGCAGCCCTTTCCAGGTGATTTTCATTACAGTTGCACACCATTGTTCTGCTTTTCTTGATATGTATTGCAAACACCATCGATGATGAGCTCTTTGTCTCAAATACTGACTTGGGTGGCTTGGGAAAAATATAGACAATTATATTTAATCCATTTCATGCTGTCTGTCTTTGGATCCAAGTTACTCTAGAATAAAAACTTTTCTGAAGTTGCACATGTGGTTTTTATATTCTTGGTAAAAGATCTAAGGGGCTAACACCATCTTCTTCCTCTCCCCTCCCAGCGATGAACAGGGTGGCTTTCCAGTTGTATTCCTATTCCTTGGCCTTTCAGTAGTCTTTCCTTTCCCCCTCAGCTAAGGGACATTTTATGACAGTAAGGTGGCATCTTTAGGGTACCATAACGGAATGAGCATTGGAAACTGGCAGAGCACCAACGTGTCCTTCTGCCTGCACACTTACCAAACAGTATTTCCAAGTTGCGTGGGCATTTGGGGAGGCCTGACTTCCAGATGTGACTTAGGTGGACACAACCTCTTTGGCAGAGAAATGTTAGCCAGTCATCTTTGGTGTGATCTATTGGCTCGGAAGCTCTGCAGAAGCAGTTGTGTACTTCACAATGAGAGTATTTTTTGAGGTGCCTTTGTAAATATGGATCCTGCCTCCTGCCTGCCTTCCCCACACAGAAGAAGAGCTGTCTCTTGAGTGGTGCTGTGGATCTAGAAGGATCTGACCTCTGGAGCAAGCTACGTTTCCTGTCTTTATGGGGTGAGCACTGGTGCAAGGGCACACAGGGCACTTGCCTCAGCTGACCCAGTGACTGCAGGTTTCCAAACTTCTCTGCATAAGGGCACACAGTTATATTTGGGCATAGAAGCCACACTCCATCTCAAAGAGTGCTGCTTTCCAGATGATCATAACTTCATAATTACGCGTGGGCCAAACGTACAGGGGACCAAAGACTGTAGGAATTTTTGAGTGATCTAATTTTTCTGTAGCATTCCTTCCAACTTGGTTTGGTTGTTTGGTTTTTTTTCTCTCCACTTTAGAATTTGGCTATATAAAATTAGTTTTCATACATGACAGCTGGAAACTAATGTTAAATAGGTGCAGTATCCTTGTGTAGACAAGGCTTTGGAGTCTCCTGTGCTACTGTTTTCACTTGGTATTATCTCTTTTCATTTATTTTTTGTTTTCTTTGAAGAACTTTCACTCTGTAGTGATGACATTTACCTGAACAGTCCATCAGCTAATAAAAGAGGGACTGAGCTGTGCAGAAGGGAAGGGACTAAGGAATCTGCAGGCACCTCCACCCCCTCCATCCTGCCTGCTGCACTGTGTGAGCTGTAGGCCATGTGAGGTCTTTGTAGGCACCACACTTTCCCTGTTTTATGGGTAGATCTGGCCTTTACAGGCCAGTAGGATACAAATTTGCCATTTTGCCCTATGAGCACAACCCTGCCTCTTCATGTTCCGCTGTATTTGTGGCAGCTTACCCCCTTTTTTCCTGCTTTCCTTTAGGTGACTTGGACTTTGCCATGAGCCTTTTTCCAAACTCTGTTTTTCCAAACTGTTCTTGAGCTCTACTTGGAGATCTGATTTCTTTATTGTTTTGCTTTTGAATTGGATGCAAATGCAGTGCCTAAGCTAAGAATTAATAGTAAAGAAGATTTGCCACATTGATAGTTTTAAACATTGTATCATATTAATACAAGGGTTTAATATAGGTGACGTGGCTGTATCAGCACTGTATGTGCTATGAACACTCTGAATCCCAGGGCATTCCTAAAATGCAACCCCATCCCCCCATGAGGCCCTTGGCAGAGTCTGCGTGAGGACAGAGCGCCAGCTGCTCGTGGAGGGACCCCAGGCCTGGGGCAAGCACGGATGGGCCAGCTGGAGCCTCAGGGCTCAGCGGCCTTGGGAGTTAACAGAGTTTAAAGGTTCCCCAAGCGCCAGAGGCACTGTGGGTTTCTCTGCTTCCTCCCACCCTCCTCAGGGTTGTTTCTGGACTTGAGAGCAGTGAACTCCCTGGGCGGGGTGTAGAGGGGCTTTCAAACAGTAGAACTGTCTCCCTCAAAGACAAAGGAGTTTACAAGTCTTGTTCGCATAAACTCACTTACTTTAATAGTTTTCTGATGTAGTTCTTGAGCGTGAAAATGTCGTCATGCTAACAACCTAAGTCAGTATATGTAGACAACAGATGTATGTTCAGAAAAATATCTTGACTTTTGAAGGTGTTCTTAATAGATGTACATAATATTTCTACCATATGTGCTGAGTTACCTCTCCTTGCAACCTCACAGTTAATTACTGCTTGGTTTCTAAGGCTTTAATTTACAAACTGAAAGGAAGACTGTTAAAAATCAACTAAAAAATATTTATAGAAAAAAGATGTCTATAGCTGTATGTTTTTTTATCTACTGAAACAATGGGTAATGCTTCATCAGCAATTTTATCTGTGAGGGTTTAATTTCATGGGCATGGATTTGGTCCTTGCAAATGCCTAGATGGGCTCACTGAACATAAAATCAAAATTTCAGCTTTTGACTGAAGAACTGCAAGTTTGCATCTGTTTCACTTTCTTAGTGTCAAAGCATAGATGTGTCCTTGCCTAGGCAATAATAGCAAACCAGATTACTACATGTATGATGCACTTAAAAAAGAAAGTTGCGAGATGAGGAGTGATTTTAAACTTGTAGTATCTGTCCTAATGAAAAAAGTTCTTGTATAGGGCCTAAAATGAATTGTAGTGTTGCGTATTGTTAGAGCTAGAAACTATATTATCTGTGTGAACTTGCAGTCATTTTTATAGTAAATATTTTAATACATAATTTAATAATACAAATAATTTTAAAGCATTTATGTTTTATTCAACAATAAACTAGGGACAAAATTATCAATTTTGGTTTTACTGGGTAGCTTGACTCCAGAGTTCTCCTCTTGTGTGAGGCTAATAGCATAGGTGGGTCTTTAGGCTCTGAACAATTCCCTGTTTGGCCAGCCTGGCCAGAGAAGGCAGCAAGTCGATAAACGATATTCTGGAAAAGCCAGGCACTTTACTCTTATCCATGTGGGTGTGTACTATGTTGGTGGAATGGCAGATGTCGTGGTTTAACCCCAGTCAGCAACTAAGCCCCGCACAGCCGCTCGCTCACTCCCCCCTGGTGGGATGGGGAAGAGAATCAGAAGAGTAAAAGTGAGGAAACTCCTGGGTTGAGATAAAGACAGTTTAATAGGCAAAGCAAAAGCCGCGCACGCAAGCAAAGCAAAACCAGGAATTCATTCACTACTTCCCATGGGCAGGCAGGTGTTCAGCCATCTCCAGGACAGCAGGGCTCCATCACGTGTAACGGTTACTTGGGAAGACAAACGCCATCACTCCAAACGTCCCCCCCTTCCTCCTTCTTCCCCCAGCTTTATATACTGAGCATGACGTCATATGGTGTGGAATATCCCTTTGGTCAGTTGGGGTCAGCTGTCCCGGCTGTGTCCCCTCCCAGCTTCTTGTGCACCCGGCAGAGCATGGGAAACTGGAAAAGTCCTTGACTAGTGTAAGCGCTGCTTAGCAACAACTAAAACATCTCCACATTATCAACCCTGTTTTCAGCATAAATCCAAAACATAGCCCCACACTAGCTACTATGAAGAAAAAATTAACTCTATCCCGGCTGAAACCAGGACAGCAGAGAAATTATTCTAGTGAATACTGATGAGTTACCTCACAGTGACAGGTTATTGGTACCATTTTTCCAGCAAGTAGGGAGAAGCTGTGTTTTAGGAAACGTCTTGAAAGTTCTGCTAGGGCAAGCAGCATAGAGGGAAGGGTGGAAGGGCAGGAGACCGCAAATTCTGGAGTTGTCATTGTAATGCAGGGAGTGAGGAGAAGAAAAACCATGAGCAGCTATACTTCAAAGTATACTTAACTTTCGAAGTTGCACACAGTTCAGATGGCACGCAGTTCTCTTGGTGACTTCTGCAAAACGGCAGGTGTACGCCCGTTTCCAAGTTCTGTTAAAGTCGTTGCTCGGGTACCAGGTCTTAGGTCAGACAAAGGGAAAATGGGTTTCTTGAGAGAAGAATCTTTTCCAGTTTCCTCCAGTAATTTTCACATACTGGATTCCTGTTTTTGTCACCTTCGTTCCAGGAGGTGGCACTGTCTCTTCTGGGAAGGACAGCAACACTTCAGCTTTCCCTCTGGGCAGATGCTGCTTTGCTGCCTGGGGTGAGTAGGGTTAAGTGATATTGTGCAGTGTAACCCATTTCAAGAGTTTTCTGAAAATAGCTGCACTTTTCCATTAGTATATACCGTGTCTTTCTGATACGAGTTATACCCATGTTCTTACGCACAAAATACACAAATTTTCGGTCGAATAGTATTATCTTAGAAAATCATCTTCTTGAGCTTTTTGCCTGCTTTTGTTTGTAGAAGGTTTCTGGCATTCAGAGGAATCTTTTTGTAGTGTGGAAGTTAAAAGCCAGCTGATGCTGATCCTAGCATGCTAGTTTACTTTGAGTCAGAATTGTGTGACTTTGAACATGGGAAGGAATGACCAGTAGCTATCATTACTGCTAGGAGGGAAGGCAATAATTTCTATAGGATTTGCCAAATCCAGTGAAGTTGGGTTGGTTTTTTTTTCTGCAAGCTGATACAAAAAAGGTGTATAGATTCAGGAAATCAAGCTCTGTAATGACAACTTCCCTGTAAGAATACAATCCAGATCTGTGTTGCTCAGAAAGGGAACGGTTTTGCTGCTGTTCCTCAATTCTCTCTGGAGACATGTTACGTCCTGCCTGCTTCTCACTGGTTTAACAGCTCCTAAGTAGAGGGAATATGTTTTCTGTTGTTAGGAGGTTTTCCTAGTTAGCTGTTAGACTAAGTCTGCATTGTTGGTGGAGATTGTTTTACCTCAGGAGACTATGCTGTTATTAAAAACCTTCACCACTGAAAAGGGTTAATTTAATTAATTTCTTTTTTCTCTGGTTGACGTCTAGAAAAATGGATGATGACGATGATGACATTCCCCAGCTTTCATCCCATACATTGGCTGCCCTCCAGGAGTTCTATTTGGAACAGCAGCAGAGAGAGGGCATGAAGACCTCCCAAGGGTTTAATCAATATTCCATTGGCTCAATCGAAGAAGACTGGGTAAGAAACTATGAACTTCAGTGAGTGAAGCACAGTTAGGCTTTACCAAGTTTCTTTTGTGGATGGATAATGAAATTAAAAAGGGGAACACTCAAGATGCTCCTAGAGTAGCAAAATCAAACTATTCATAGACAGTAACACTGTAGGGATATTTGATTTAATATTAAATCTGGGTATAGTTGTCTATTCTACATGTGCATGGGGGGATACAAACTGAAATTGCATGGAGAGGGAATAAAGCTGCCAACAGAAGCATCTGTCCCTTCTGGAAATTTTAACTCCAGCCTGGCATGTGAAGGTAGTAAAGATTCTTACCTGAGTTTGAGACAAACACAGTGTAACAAGATCAAGCGATCTTTCCTTTCACATCATATTTCTTTCTGTGTTTTATTTCTTGGTTTTGTGGATGGCTGCTTTGCTGCTTTTTTTTCTTCTGACAGACTGATTTTTGATTTGTCTCTGGGTTGGTTTTTTTTTTTACTCCTCCTTTTTCTGATCTCTTCTGATTTAGTACTTTTGTCCTTTAATTCCTTCTATAGTGTCACTTCTCAAGATCCTTTTTCCTCTTCTGCTAAAGTAACTCAATTTAAGAGCATATAAATATTGTGCATCTGCACATTGGGTTTGAACTAACCTCATCAGTGATTTTGCATTCCTTGGTTTTCCTGATATTGCAGTAAATGCTTCGGAAACGCACATTGTTAGCGACCTGCTGTGTGTCACTGGGTTACAGAAGAAAAAGACTGACAGGAAAATAGTCATCTTTCCAGCTTTACAGTTTGGGAACTGAGAAGTTGCTATGGATTTTGGTTTTCTTCAAATATGGCTCACCCGCACCTAACTGTTCATAGCACAGTCAGATCTGATGTTGTTTCTAACTGTGTGTTATCTTTCTCAGCAACTGAGCCAGTTCTGGTACAGCGATGAAACTGCATCCTGCCTGGCTAACGAAGCAGTTGTGGCAGCTGGAAAAGGTGGCAGGTAGGTTTTAATAATTATGTTGTAGATTTAACATGTCTTTTCTGTAAATATTTCATTTCTACTCTGTAGACAGAGCATGCAGTTTAATTCATTTCTCATTGCATTTCATCTTTGTTCAACTGAGATATTGCAGAAATGCTTTGCTGTTATTCATGTAATTAATAGTTCATACTGATCTTACCATTTAGCATTTCATTGAATGTTGTAGGCTCTGCCTTGTAAAAGTTTACTATGAATCTTTTTAATTTTTGAGACATACAAAGAGCTCCAGAGCATATTAATGACTTGTAATTCTTTTCTCTTGTTTTCATACAATGTTTCTGTAGGACAGATGGAAAAACTTGCTTTTCTTCCTATTTCTATAAGGAGTCATTTTTAATTTTAAGTTTTCAAGTGTATTTCCTTGCTGTTTTGAAACAAGATTTTTCTCTGTAGTTAAGCTTAAGGTCTTTGTGCAGCATGGAGGTTGAATAGGTAATGGCTTTAACACATAAAACTCTGTTATTAAAGTAATAATTTGTTAGAATGGAGGAAGAATAGCTTACATTTTTGGAACTAATGTTTAAAATGTTTTCCCAAAGCAGCCCTGAGGACTGCTGTAGCGGTTTTTTTGTTGTTGTTTGCCTTTTAAGTTCATGTTCTAAGTTATTGTCTGTTTTTCAGGATAGCTTGTGTTAGTGCACCAAGTGTGTACCAGAAACTGAAAGAACAGGATGGTAAAGATTTTTCAGTGTGTATACTGGAGTACGACAGAAGGTTTTCTGTATATGGAGAAGAATTTATCTTCTATGATTACAACCACCCTTTCAACTTACCTGAAAATCTCCTGCCACACAGTTTTGACATCGTAATAGCAGATCCACCCTATTTGTCTGAGGAATGTCTTCAAAAAACTGCCGAGACTATCAAGTACTTAACAAAAGGAAAGATTTTGCTTTGCACAGGTATAATTAATAAAAATATTAGCTCACCATTAAGTATCTTTTTCTCTCTTTCAAAAGACAAACTTACCTAAGTGAGAAAAATACTAACTCAATAATACTAATTTATCGTTAATTCAAGGAGGAACATGTATCCTAAGCTTTTTATTTGCAATCCTTTAGTTCAGTCTTTATTTTAAACTGAAGGCATGTGGTTTTTAATAGTTGAAGTCATTACTTTTTTCATACGGCATTATGAGTTTCACTAAAGTTTTGAAGAATTGTAAGATTATCCTGCAAAGTTCCAGAAATATTTTTTTCTTGTAAAAGGGTCTCTCTCTATAATTGCATTGATTGAAATCTGGGTATGAAAACGTAAGTGCAACTTATTGTTAATGCCTTATTCAATAACCTTACAAATTTCTGATTTTTTAAATGTGTCAGTAGCTGCAAGATTTCACCGGCCACAATACTAACTTAGCATCTAAGGTGTGCTAAGTAGAAGGAGTGACAAATAGGTTGGAATGGCTTTTGCTGAGTAAAGTGGGATGATTTTAGCTAAAAGTCTTGAAAAGAAAAACAAAGTCAACTTTTTCTTTTTTTCTGTATTACCTGTCCTTATTGGTAAACATAGAAATTGTAATGTGAATGAATGTATGAGGGGATTCTGCCACTGTGATTCAACTAAGGAGACCTTAGGCAGCACTGAAATACAGCAGGAAGAATTAAAAACCAGTGATAAGAGCAGTGAAACTGGATAACTTGCCAACTGTACTTGCAGGTCCTTCTTCATGAAGATGCACTTGCTGGTTTAAGAAGCTACAAGTATCTGCCTTAGTCATGGTGTTTCTAAAATTGTAATCTTATCAGAAGACATCTGAAGACATCCAGGAAACTTTTGTAAAAAACAAAGGACAAAAACCCTCTCTACATACAATTTGAGGGAAGGCAACCAAGCAGGCAAAATAAAGAAAAATTAAAATAATAAATGGCCATAGAAAGCCTACTTCGTTAATTGCACAACAGTTATGCACAAGGATGGTTCTCTTATTTTTTCTCCCTAGAAAGGATAGGTGGTCCTTCAGTTTACAGAGTTTGAGAAATACTGCTCAAGGAAGCGATTTCTCAGTGTGTAGCTGTAAATATCGCACTGCGGTTTATTTAAGTGGAAGAGTATATGTAATCTGTTTGTACTTCCCATGGCTCCCTACCATGTAATTTCTTTGGCACGTAGCAAGAAGATTGAGTTCAAGTTTCTGTTTTTTGAAAAAGGGGCACTGATCTTACCCTCTATTTTTATGATACTTCTTGGGCATTTATTTCCTTGGGGCATCTTCCATTCCTTCAGATTTATTTTAAATTTCCCGATAGATTCAGTTGTTAAAGAGGGCTGACAGTGTAGCTGCTTTACGCCTTGCTTCCTTAAAAAAAGCAGGCTCTCTATATATGCTTTTGGGACGAGCTATTAAAAAAGCCCAAACATTCTGTTACTGTTTTTCTCATCAAATACTAATTATTTTTGCTGCAGGTGCAATCATGGAGGAACAGGCAGCAAAGCATCTTGGTGTGAAGATATGCAAGTTTATTCCAAAACACTCGCGAAATTTAGCCAATGAATTTCGATGTTACGTGAACTATGCTTCTGGACTGGACTGATTCTCATGAGATGATCTACAACTTTTTCAGTCGAGCTCCTTTCTGGTTTTTATCAGTGGTTCCTCATTTCTCAATGCTGAAATATTCAGCTCCAAGTACTGTTTTCTGGGCTAGCTTTAATCAACATGGTGCGATAGCCTCTCTCTTTTAAATGTGTAAGCATTTGCAGTTACTNCATTTGCAGTTACTGTGTTTTGTATCTTTCCTGTTAGGTAAATGGGGACCAAACAATTCAGGTGCTGGATATGGGAACTTCTCTGTTTCATTCTATTGGGTAGTTTTTACCATTCAAGGACTCTTCAGTGACCTCTCTGAAGTGATTTTAGCTGGTTGGCCTATAACAACACATATGCACTTCCCTCACAGCCGTGAGAATCGTCATTGCATCAGAACTGATGACTTGGTAGCTAGTGGATGTTTCAAAGAACATGAAGAGTGGTCTCCTCTCCTCATCGTGAGAGGTGCTCCCTTAGTAAAAGGATTGAGAGATGTTTGTTCTGAACATGTCATGTGTTTTCAGATTCATTATCTAGCAGGCTGATGTTTTTATAAAGGACAACTAGAAGAGAAAAAAGGTCTCCTTCTGGGGAGGCCTCTCCAGTTGCTTTTAATAATAATCAGAACTACCCACCAGCTGCCAAGTAAGATAAGACCTACTATCACTATTGTTGCCAGACTGACTTTTTAAAAACTTGTGGTTATTATTTCACCTTTCTCTAAAGCGTTGTCACAAATGCAGACTTTCTTTTTGTAGAAGATAAGATCTATTTTGTCATCATGTACCACCACATAAACTTGTGTGCGTGTGTGTGCTGTACTACAGAAAAAGTGATGTAAGTTGTTAAACGTCTCTCTGCAGAAGTATGGTGCATTTATTGTGCAATGTTTATGTGTTAGCACCACAGAAAGTCATGAGCTTTTAAAAAACCACACAGCTAGGCTGTTCTATTTACTAGTTAAGCTGATCCGCAGAGGTGGTACAAACATGATGTCTCCTTAAAAACAGACAATAAGGGTTTCCCCATTAGAGAGAGCTTTATTTTCATTAAGAATCCTATGCATTAGTCAGGCCAAATCACCTGGAATAACAAGTAATTACTAAAGAAAAATGCCACACATAAGCCAGTCCTTGCATTAGTGCTTCAGACTGTTCACGGGTTCTCACTCTGAGTTACTGTTGGTTACGAGATACCTCTGTAGAAGTGTGACCCATACATCCTGAATCATAGTGTATCTGATTAAATATAGTGCCTGCTTTTCAGTAGATTTCAGTATCAAACTAAGATGATTTACAGGTGTGTCAAGTCTGTAGTTACAAGAATGGTCCTTTTTTTCCAATTGCCCAGTTTTATCTTTATATTCCACAGACAGCAGCACAGCAGTAGAATAGTAGCATCTTAGAAATCATTGAATCTTACAAGACCACTGAGGAATAACACAATGTATTGTGTTGTGTTTCTAAGAGACAAATTTTATATACAAGGTTTGGGCTATATTTCAATCAATTTCAATGAAAATGGATGATATATTAGAAAAACTTTGGGATAGTAGAGATTTTTGGTAACTGGGAATTTTTAAAGCCAATTTTGACTAACCTTTTGACTACACTACTAATGTATTTTGGGGTGAAATCTGGTTCATAAATTCCAAGGCACTCAACAGTTTTATCAGCTATAAATATACTATAGAAAACATAAGTACTTGTCTAAGGCTAACAGAAATGGTGCATCTACAAAACGAAGCACCTAAAATGAAATATTGACATTTATTTTGCGGTGGGGATAAACCTGATGAAGCTCATGAGACAAGACTTTTAATAAGATAATACTCATGTTTCTGTGCATTTCTGCTGTTTGGATGCAGATTTTCCTGTCTGGTGGAGTAAACAAATGAGCAGGAATAACATAGATTGAATATAATCCTCTCTCAGTGCTCAGAGAACCCGTGCTTCCTGAGCTCGACAGTACACTGGTTCATAAATACCTGTCCAAGGCTCTGTTGCTCTCTTCCCCCTTTTCCAAGAGATCTGTTCACTTCCTAAGGCCTTCCCCTCCTCACATCTTGTATCTATTGCTTCCTCCCTCCTCTCCCCCCATATAGCGTTCCTGAGTTTCATGATCCCAGTTTTCTTTCTCTTTCACGTGCCTTGGTTTGTTGTAGGTATTGTTAAAATGAGAAGAGTGCAGCAGAGGAAGAGCTCGCAGGGAAAATGGAGACGGGCTCTTCTGACAGTCTTGCTGAGCCCACAGCCGATTCAGTTTTGCCTTTCAAACCAGAAGCCATCCTTGCTGCTGAGCCCAATAAAGCCAGAATCCCCCCAAAAATGACTGCCATCAGGTGACATACAGCTGGGTTTAGCTGTTTTCCAGGAGGCTACGCCATTACTTTTATGTGGCCAGTTTCAAAATACAGCAAAACAGAATGTTAAATGCATAGGTATTGGCACAAATGTATACTTCACAACTGTAAACTGTTCTATGTTTACTACCTCAATGCCTTGCACACCAAGCAGATGGAGACAATGAAGTAACTCCTGAAACTTTAACTATGTAGAGGCTTCAAGTGGGACAGGTATGATTGCCAGAAGGGGTGATATTCTTCCCCCACCACTCACCTAAATTAGAATGTGCTGTTCAAATACAAGCTTCAGTTTTGTGGGTACTTTGCTATTAATTCCTTCAGTTGCCTGCTTCATTTTGGTAAATGTGCACTGTTGGACTCTCTATATCAGAATTAAAAGACAACTTTGCTAACTTCATTAGAAGAGACCTTTCTTAAGAAAATAAAAGTACACCGTTCAGTTGTACCAAGAAATTCAGTTCACCAAGAAAATAACTGCTACTTCTCACATGTAGGTCAAACGGCTTTGAAAAGAGGCACTGTGAAGATGCATGATTATGAAAATGAGGGTGGATTTAAATGTGTGTAGATGCACTCAACAGAGTAGCCTGTTGTCTACTGGCTTCCCTCTTAAAAGCCTGGCGAGCACAGGCAGCTGCCCAAGCAGAGCTTGACTAGTGGCATTCACAGCATTCATCAATGATAGGAGGTAAATTATCTGGGTCACACTTGTTTCCAAGGAAGTAGCTGTGTTTCTGAGAAGGCTACAAGTCACAAAAATTCATAGTGAATTTGTACTTTATGCCACTGCAGTAACTTTAAGATACATGTGACAGCAAAATCTCTTTTTTCTGTAATAGGATTATGAAAAAAACCTTCAGTGCCAAGTAGTGATTGGCTTGCCTTATTGTGGATGGCTCATGCATGGACTTTCTTTTGGAACAGACTGTGGTAATGTGTTATCACCGTGCTACTTTTCCAGTGGCATTTATGACTGCAGATTCATATGTCCTACAGCCTCTTGGCTGCAGTCACAGGCACTGTGCAGCAGCAGGACATCTCAATGCCCTGCTGTCGGTATGAACAAGACACTTGGCAGAGGAAACCTGGGGTCTTGTGTGCCGGCTGATGGCTGTAGGTGGAGGAGAACATACTGCAGCTGCCTGCACCTCACCCCAGATGATAAATGAAACATTTCTAGAAATGCTGTTGCATGAAGTTCAAGGCACTGCTAAAGATCTAGTCTGTACTTCCCGTTAAAAAATGGTGGTGCTCTCAGCTGGATGTTGCAGTTAGCCCACCTCCATACGACACAATTGCTTTCACCCTTCTGCCCATGCCCCTCTGTACCAGAGCAAATGGGAAATATCTCCGAAGGCTGGTTTTGTCACGCCCCCTTGGTCACCTACACAGCACAGCCCCAGTGCTGTGCAGTGAGGTGGGAAACGGGGCAGCTGGGTTCAGACTGCAGAAGCCCCTTGTCAGCTGGCATCAGAGCTGTGCTGCTGCTCTGGGTCTACTCGTGCTCTGCAGCCTCCTTAGATGGGAGTACAGCAAAACCCAAGTGGTAGCTCATGCACTCCTCAGCAAAACATGTAGGATTGACTAGATCTCCCTCATGTGCCCTAGTCCAGGAAGTTATGGCTGTTCCCTAATCCCAGCGAGATTAATGGGTGATTATACTTTCTGAGCACACCTTAGCCTTTTTCCCTGTTCCCCTTGCTGCCTTCATGTTTGCCCATGGAATTTCATGTTTACTTGCAGCTGTAGACCTCCACCTATTCAGACAAACACCTTCATGTAATGACTGGCTAGTAAACCAAAACCAGCATCTCAGGCTTTTCGCAACCTTCCTGAATGATATGAATTTTCCAACCTATTTTAAGTGATACTACAGAGAAGAAAATAATCTCTTTACCAAGGATATTGTTCTGTGTTTTGTGGCTCCTAATGTATTCCAGGGACAACCTCATTGAAGGAAAAGCCTTTCCTGGCACAACAAAAATTTTCTCAAATCAGCTGCAGCTGCCAGATAGTTTCAGCTTTGAATTGTTTGCATTTATTAGGTCTGGAGTTGGTTCAATGAGGCATTTCATGTCTGCCTTGTGTCAACAGTTTGTGAGCCTTGAAGCAACTCCAGTGAACCCTCCCTCCCCCCATGCAAATTAAAGGCAAGGCTGCAGCAGCTGTAACCGGAGGGCTAGAAGCTGGAAAATGTCACACCACAGTTGAAATGAACCTGATAGAAATCCATGATGTGATGATCTCCTTTGAAAAAAAAAAAAAAATTCCAAGCAAACGCAAACTACATTTAATACTCAACCTTTTCCAAGAGTAATGTGGAGAGGGTTTATATATGGAAGGATATTTCGAAGGTTAACAAATGTTTGTGTAGCTAATAGTTCTTGATGTTAAGCATTAACAAACGGTTGTTCACTAACAAATTATTATCAAACAGTTGCTCACGCTAAAACATAAACATAGCTTTTAAGAGACGCCTAACCAGGAAGCTGGATTGGGAAACAAATTGGCTCAGCTAAAATGTGTCACAGAAGAGGGTGAGGATTAAAAAAGGAAAATGGGTGTCTGAGTAAGATAACATGAGGTTGCCTGTAACCATAGGAAGCTTTCTACACTTGTTGCAGTAGGACGAGAAGGAGGTCGCCAACATATATAATCTATTGATCCATTGAGGTTTAGCAGTTCTCTAACACTTTCCTTTCAGTCATCCAATTCCTGAAGCTGTATGTAAGCTAAAGCATCTGTTTTTCTGGATTGGTGAAACTGATTGTGTTCCAGTTACCTGATCTTAGCCTGCGACTCCCAGGAATTCCCAGAACATGCTCTAGTTACTTGAAAAACCTCAACCTGACTCTGTAATTTATGCCTGCAGGACAAGAGAGTGGCAACAGAAAGTGAGATTTTTTTTTTCTCCGCATCACACAAATAAATCCATGTGCTCTTGTAACTAATTTGTTGCAGACAAATTTGTATAACAAAAGTGTGTGGGCAGACAGATGAGTTTTGCTGGAGGGCAGTGTTTAGCCAGAACTTTAGCTGGTAGCCCTTCTGGGCATTTACTAAATGTTAAGGGCTGTGTGCATTGGGATTTTTTTGGTGGTGGTGGTGGGGTTTTTTTACTACCTTTTACTGTGAAGACTTTGCTTTCTATGCTGTGGAGTCTGAAGGTACAACCTCACCCTGTCTGAAGTGTGTGTGTGTGTGTGGAGAAAAAAACCCTCACAATTTAATAGTGAAACTGTAAGATCTTACGACTGCTGAAGCATCATCTAATGCAGCGTTTCTCCAGTTTTGTGGGTCTGCTTCCCTTTTGAGCCCCTCTGTTTTTGATTACCATTTCCCACTTCTCAGAGGGTGAGAAGTTCTTCCACGTTAGGAGGAAGGAAAAGTGGCTGTAATTGCTACAAGTATTTACACTCTCCAGGGAACAGGTAACTACCTCTAATTGCTGGCAGCAGCTAGGCAATTAGCTGTTCTCTAAGTAGTATAAACACTTTATGACCTTCTTTGAACCCTCCTTTGAGAATCCCCTTGAGATAGAAGTATCACAATTTGAGGAAACGCAGATCAGAAGACAAGTAGAATTGTGGAAGAGCATCTGCACATGAAACGCAGTTATAAACTTCAATCTGACATTGTGATGGGAATTTTTTATTGGTTTCTGGAGTTCTTAAAGTTGTTCTAGGCTTTCTAAGAAGCTATACAGATTGCACTATAAAAATACTGTTATACTAGACTGAGTCATAAAGAGCACAGTCAATAATTATGCTCCAAGACAAGGAGCTGTCATATGATTTTCTTTCTCTATTTAACTTGTTAATTCTGTTTCCATTCTTCATCTAACAACACTCCAGAGGAGCGTGTGCTTGTGCACTGTAGGGACTTTCTCTGCTATGAATTAAGCCCAATTTTGAGATTCTTGATGTAGGAAATACATTGCTGCATATGGTGTTTATTCTTTTTTTGTAATGCTATTGCAGTCATAATCTTTCAACTGTAAAAGATATCGTCTGCTGTGCATTCAGAGATCTATCAACTTGGTGATTGTGGCCCTCTGAGGAGTTACGATCATGCCAGGTATGCCTGGTTATTCCTGATTCTCATTGACTAGACTGAGTCAACATTCAGTCTCTTGTTCCGGAAATATAATTTTTTTGTGTATCTAGGGTTTCTGGTTAGGGCTTGCCATCAAGTTCCTGTAAACTACAAAGATGGAAGACTGCTCTTCTGCAGACTAGCATCTATTGCAGGTGATTGTCTCTTACATGTAGCTTAGGGAAAAATGATTATCACTAATTGTATAAATCAGTTGGATTTAACAAGTTTGGACTGGCTGGGACTCACCTCAGTAACCTCTGCGGCATCTAGAAGCTAAGATCTAGCCTGTTTACTCATCTGCAGTGTACCTGAGATGAGGCCTATCCTCCGCACTTATTCTTTTTTAATGGGGAATCTCCTCTCCTAACATGAAAAAGGTTTTGGCCTTTCAACTGTACAGAATACAGTTTTGTCACAAGAAACAATTAAGCGGTTAATGACGAATGAAATCTAATACAGAATTCTTGAGACCCAAACTGTGTTTTTTCTAATGGATATTTTCTGTGTAATTAGACTTAGTCCACATCAGAAAAGTCCACTGCAGTTTCACAATATTCTAGTATGCTTTTTCTCAACACTTTTGTACTCTTAGCAATTTAGCGTTTAAAAATAGCAAACTCATAGAATGTTGTTTCATGAATGGCTCAAACTCAGCACAGGTTTCCTTGCTGCTGTGTGTAAATAGCCAAAGATATAACAGCCAAGAACGCTCCTTGGAGTTGAGATACGCAACATAAAGGAAGGCTCTCCCAGCCTGGGAAATTATCCTTTTAACTGTTGATTTGGCACATGTACAGCAGCTATGTGATTTTTATATAAGAGTATTTAAAAGTAGAGTATAAGAGATTCCTTAAAAATATCTACAACCAGTAGTCTGCTATATTAATAGCTAGCATGTCTTACATTTGCATCGTATTCTAAAATTTAGTGTGAATAAGCAACGATAAAATGTTCTGCTCTAAGGAAAAAAAAAACCTACTTTGGAATTTGCAACAAATACTTACATGAACTAAAGTTCTTAATATGAATTGTCACCTCTAAGTGATGAACACCAAGTGACTGGACAAAACTTTCCATCTTACAACTGAAATAACTGTAAGTAGAAAAAGAGGGTAAGTCAATGTGTTTGCTGCTGTGGTACAGTTTTCTGAGGTGGTGAAATGATGATGTGAAGCCAGTACTGCAACATGACTCTTTATATATTCTTCATTCTGATGATGGCTTGTTCTGGCTTACCAGCAACTTCATTTCTTGCTTATCTATGCTGGAATTTACACTTTCGGCCTCTTTTTCTTGCTCAGGTACACAAGTGCAGCCTACTGGGATAGTGACGTAATCTTCTGTGTAGACGTAACGGCCCCCAGCACAAGATGACGTGCGACGGAGGATGACTGTTGGCATGTACACAGGGGTGCTGCGGAAGTGAAAATTCTCCTCGCCAAAGATTCCCATGAGGCAGCCTTTGCACAGACAGTATGCTTCAGGAATGTATTTAGGATATCTTGTGGGATCATAGGAAATTCTACAGGGAAGCAAATAATAAAGATTCATTAGTATCTCTGAAAATAGATATATTCATCTGGAAAATGTTATTATAACGTGATTTGACAGTAAACATTTATATGGTGTTTTTGCTTTCTTTGCGAGGTGTCCTGGTTTCAGCTGGGATAGAGTTCATTTTCTTCCTAGTAGCTGGTACAGTCCTGTGTTTTGGATTTAGGGTGAGACTAATGACGCTTTAGTTGTTGCTAAGTAGTGCTTACACTAGTCAAGGACTTTTCCAGCCTCCCATGCTCTGCCAGGTACGCAAGAATCTGAGAGGGTGCATAGCCAGGACAGCTGACCCAAACTGGCCAAAGGGATATTCCATACCATATGACGTCATGCTCAGTATAAACTGTGGGGAGTTGGCCGGGGGGCCAGCAATTGCTGCTTGGAGATGGGCTGGGCATCGTTTGGTGGACGGTGAGCCGTTGCATCACTTGTTTTTCCTGGGTTTTGTTCCTTTCTCTCTTTTTTTTTGTCTGGTGTTTTCCTTTTCACTAAAATTCTTTATTATCATTATTATTATCATTATTTTATTTTATTTCAATTATTAAAATGTTCTTATTTCAACCCACGAGTTTTCTTACTTTTGCCCTTCCGATTCTCTCCCCCATCCCACCAGGGGGCGGAGGGTGAGTGTGCGGCTGCGTGGTGCTTAGCTGCTGGCTGGGGTTAAACCATGACACAGGAAAAATAGCTGTAGCTCTTGCTGTCTGGCTTCTTATTTGTAAAGTGTAAAGAAAAAACATGAACAACTTGTAGAACTGATCAGGTCCTACAGTGCACACTGAAGTATGAAGTAACTGGCTTTCTAAAGTGTGAGATTCAGGGGTTTAAGCAGAGTAAGTTTGGCATTTTGGACTAAATGGGTAAATTGAGCATTGAAAAGGTCACTTTAGCATTTCCAAACTTTAAATCTGCCTTGAGCTCTTCCAAACTTGGTACAAACCCTTGTTACCATTATTACTGTTGAAGCTATGACATGATGTTTTAAAATTTTATAATTTAAATAGAATTAAATTGTACTGTTATTTCTGCTGACCCTGAGTATGTTACCAGAAGTACTTACCCACCTGTCAGCTAACAGAAAACCCTTTTCTGCCCTTTCCCCTTGCTGCTACTTTCACACAGTAGGCAGTTAAACCTAGCCATGGTGCACAGCAGAGGTATCCTATAGGCTATTACTGGCGTGCAGAGTGTGAAGACACGCTGGGAAGTCACCTCGTCCCAATGCCTCCGCCAGGCAAACTCAGATATATTTGCCCGTGTTTGTCCAGCCTGTTCTTAAAAACCTTCAGAGGTGTTCCCCAGCCTGTGCAGAGGCTCTGTTTGCAGTATTTCACCACCTCTTCACTTGGTAAGTTTTCCTAACAGTGAAGCGGAGCATTTTTTTCTTGCAAACTATATCAATCATTTCCCATGTTTGGCCAGGAAATTACAGCAGCTGAGGCTAAAAAACTGAGTAACAGTCAAAGACTTGATATGAGAGAGCATGTTCAAGACTGTAATGTGTACTGTGGTGTGAAGTGCTGCAAAAACATTAAAACTTCCCACACTGGGTTTTAAGCCATCCTCTATTTTGGGATCAGGACAGGATCACCACAGAGTAGATGAAGTGGGGCAATTACATAACAAAAAATAAATTAATTAAATACCTGTCATCAATATAATTACTTATGGGATAATACAAACTACTGAGTATACAATGCCCCCCTTCCCACAGCAGTTTCAAAATAACCAATCCTGAAAACTGCACTAGATTTAAAGTGATTCCTAAATTGTGCTTCCCAAGCTTTGCACCACTTCCTTGGGTATCAAAGTGTTAGCCTTTTATCTTTTCAGGTGGTGTCTGAGATGAAAAGAGGTTTCAGCTGTGGAAGGGGCAGCGTAAGTCTGCCTCGAGCTGTGATTGCAGTCACTCCTCGTCAACAAAGTCTGCACTTGCCAAACCAGGCGGCCTGGCTCTTCCCCTCGCCTCCACCCCTGGGTCGATGCTTATGTTCTTCTGGTCACAGGATTAGATCTGGGAATTCATCCAATTGAAAAGTAACTTCATCAAAAGCTGGATTTTGGCTCTTGAGCTGTCTTGCCACATATACAGAGAGCACTACATAAACAAGCCAGCGTGAACAAGCAGCTGTAGATGGGAGCAGAAGGGAGCTGCCGTTTTCAGAGGTATCACCAGTTTATCAGGTTAAAACAAATCTGGAATCACAGCTTTAGCCAAACAAAAATTTGATTATCCTGTCATCAAAGAAAAGAGACTTTTTTTTTTTTGCAATGGCTATATAATCTGGATTCTTTGACTTTTTAAGGAATTTGTTTTCCAGAATAATCTGACCAGTTCTCTCACAGCCAGACATCTGTGATGTGGCATATATTTTTTGCAAAACTTCTCTGTCCCATTTGTACTTGCTTACTTTCCCCAGGAAATACCCTCATGTTACAGGATCTCACACCAATGTGAAATAAAATGTCTGGTAGCCAGCAGAAGAGAATAAAGTGGAATACAGGTTTTTCTCCCATAAGACATTCCCATTTCAAACTCGTGTGAATAATTTCAGTGGTGGATTGTTAAACACAGCATATGTGAAGTCATTGGTATTTCCTCTACTGCATTATCTCTAGCACCTGGTTTATGATGTTACTGGAAAGCATGAACATGCCTCAGGATGCAAACATAAGTTTTCACTAATAACAAGAGAACACTGTCACTGGAATCGTGGTCTAACAACAAGCTTGCCCTCCAAATTCCCATGTGGCAAAAGTCAGGTATAAATGAGGGTTTTTTCTGAAGGATGCTGTGGTTTTTTGCTCTCTATAGAAAAAATCTCTTGTATTGCTAAGTTTGCTGTAGATACCTCTAGTCCATCATGTAATGACTGGAAGGAATCAGAGAGGATACAAACCCAAAGACTGATCCAATATATAGATGTGGTTTTGCATCCAGAGCAGAACTTTTAAGGCTGAAGATTCTGAGTAATGCCTCCTGAAATTAAACGCTGAACTCAAACGTCACTAAACTTTGGCGCCATGTCCAAGGTTCTGCATCTTCAGCTCAATAAGAAAGGCCATATAACTAAAGCCTCATTTTCATCTTTCTAGGCAACCCGGCCTGATTTGGGTCTGAACTGCTAACACCAGTAACCTAGCTGTATAAATGCATTTGTGTGACCTGCTTCCTCTGTTTTCCTGTACTGAACATAATCACTCTGTGCATGCAATGACCACAGCCTCAGCTGCTGTACTTTGATGCATCTCCATTACTCCAAGCACTACAAGGCATGTTTTTATGTCTTCTACTAGAACAGGGCAAACATGTTTGATCAGGTTGATTAACCTGATAAAACACATACTCCATGTTCCCACTGACTCTTTCCTGGGGTGGACACAACAGAAGCAGCTGGGAATAGTGGTGGAGAACCAGAGAAGGGCAACTTTCCACTGGCACCCAAGCATCCCCTGCATCCTTGTGTCATTTGCTGTGGCCACTGCTGCAAACTAGACAGCCCAATCATTTCAATGAGGATTGCCCTTGTCCTGTGAACTCAGGTTACTGGTACGTAAGGCTAACTGCCTAGCCAGTCCTTCTGATTTACAAATGACAGGAGCAGTGAGTTATGCTGAGCTGCTATGTTTCGATCTGCTGGAACAAGAAGCAGGTTTGTACTGAACTGGAACTGCTAATGAAGTGTGACTAGTTCTAGGCTGCTTTTCCTTATGACCCTACGAGCGCCTTGAGAGCTCCCAGTGAAAAACAAACTTCCTGCCGTTTATGTACTAAGCCTGGAAACTCAAGAGAAAAGTTTCTGTCAGAAGTAAAACTTTTGTATGTAGTACTTTTAATAATATTATCACTTCATAGTTTCCAAGCTTCTAAATCCAGTAGGTCAGATTCTGTGCTGGGGCATGCAGATACAGCTGACTCTTCAGAAAATCACTGTTAGCACTAGGCTAACAGCTGGATGTTATCAGAAGTCTAATAAGCAGATCATCATCCCTTTACTTTTCTCTCTGAAATACTTACAGGATTAAGAGCTAACAACTTTTCTTCCCCTCTTGGCAAGACATTTATTTCTCTATAGCAGGTGTTCTTTTGTTCACATTATGTTTAGTTTGTTTTATATACGGGTAGTAATTACAGTGCTTGCATAAAATAGCCTAGTGCTAACAGTGATTTTCAGGAGAGTTGTATGAACATGTACTCAAATAAAAAGGATGGCAGATCTGCAGCCCCTTGTATTCTTTCCCTCGTCTGCACACTGTGCCACATGATAACGTTAAATCCTGGAAAACGTCTTGGATAAGGTTCTTGAAAAATCACTGGAGTATATTATTTAAAGGAGAGCCCTTTTGTATGACTTTTTTCAAAAACACTGCAGACAAGCTTGGCTTTTATCAGTAAAAGACGACTTGCCTGTATTACTTTTATTAAGATTTTATGTAGATGAGCACTGAACTAAGGATGTTTATAAACTGAAACTGATCTTTGAAAAGCAGAAAAAACAAGCTGGGCAATGTTTGAGAGAGGGACTAGATAATATGGGATTTCATGATCAGATCAACACTGACAGTAAGAGTTAAGTCTCTGGAAATGAACCCTTAGCAAATGCAGGATTAGGCCACAGAGACAGACGCCATGAGATTTAGAAATTCAGAAATGGGAATGATTTGTTGAATACATATAAAGAATTTTTGCTGAATTCGTGCAGAAGTGTGTTTGCAGAAGACTCTGAATGTATTCCTACAAACTAGCTATGCATGCTATTACAATCTTAAGACAACAGAGAATAAAAATAGAGCTGATGTATACAGCTGATTAACGAAGGGCACCTGTGTTCTGCAGCACCATGAATGGAATCACAAATCAACACTACCTGTAAACGTGCTGTTAACTTCAGTGGGATCAGATTTTTTCAACCCTTACTCTGAGCTTTATGATCAGAGCCTGAAAACATTTAGGCACACATTTAAAATTAATCCTTTTTATAATGGCTCTTGTCCATGAGCAACTTGTGTGTGCATCTCTGGAGCTGAGCTTGCATTGGTAAAGATTCACCATGCTTATGGCCTCCCTAAATTTTAACAAGCAACACCCATCCTGTGCTGTTGGCAGGGATCCGTAGCTGGTAAGACAACCTGTATCATTAATTCTTATGAGGCAATTGTGAACCATAGCAATAGCCAAGGACCATGGCCCTTGCCAGTACCTCCTTGTACAAGCAGGCTTTCTGGATTTCATTGACTGTCCATGTAATACTACTAAAAAGGACAAGCAGCTCCTGGATAGATGTCACAAATTGGCACACAGTCAGCCTGATGATTTCATGGCATGATGATTTCACAGCAGAGCTTCTGCTGCTGGCTCTGTTTTTTTAAAAACCTGGGTAATTCTTAGGCTAACTTCCTGAAGTGCTGAGCAAATCCAGTATACTCAAGATTTCATTCCACTCAACTAACTTCAGGGAACTCTGCTGTCTCTTTATAGCTCCGCAGGGTGAAGAGCGATTTGGGTGATTAAACTTTGTGCTCTGTCTTATATACTGATCTCCTGTGGCCATCGGGATGGAATTTCAGTATCAGGCAGATGAACTAATATTCTTCCTCTAACTTGCCTCAAATGCCAACTGTTGGTTGCTGCTAGCACCAGGATTGTGGACCAGATGGATCTATGGTGCAATCCATGTGCAACTCCTATATCTCTGGGTTGTAGCAAGGCAAAAATGATGTAAGTCTTGATTTTTGTATAACCAAATTAAAGACCAAGTAATAGACAATAAATAGTAAGAACAGAACGAAGACAAGGAAATAAGCACACAAGGATTATCTGAACTTTGAGTCAAACCTAATTCTTCCACACTTGAATAGAATTACAAACTTGGACACATGTGATGCAGTAGGGTGAATGTTAAACACAGATCTCTAAGTAAGATATTTAATTCTTTCTCACAGAAGAAAAAATTTCAGTTGACTTGAACTGAATGGTCATGTGAGTGACTCAAGAAGCAGTGTTAAACAGCTGGGAACAGGTGCCTAGGGAGATATGCAGGGGAAGGTAAGTAGAGCCAGACTTAATATCTTTATTATTAATGTCCTGGAATAGGGAGCATAAACAGTATGATAATGAAATCTGCAGATGGTAACAATGGGAACTGCTGCAACACCAATGAAGACAGAGAAACAGCATGAGGTATCTCAGACAGTAAAATGCAGGTCAAAAAGAAAAAAGACCCTTTATGCATAGAGCAGAAATCAATTGCACTGTAACTCATTAGGGGCAGAAAAGAAGTTGGATAGCAGGATGTCTGTGAGACACGCTGAAACGGGGCAGGCATCTTGATGCAAGTTTCAAATAGTCAAATTCATGTTTTGAGGGGTGTCCTATCAGAGTGTACAAGAGGGGGCTGCCTACAGTGAATTAATTTCTGAGCTGGTGATTCAGGAGAGAGTTCAGGAGACAGCAACGCATGAGTAAAGGGGAGCAATTTATGAGGAAAGATTAAAAGACTTAAATGTAAGTAGGCTTGTCAAGAAAGTTCTGTATTAGAGGAGACAGCTGTATGCAGTTTTTCAGATTAACATCCCAGCCACGGAGAAGAAATTGTTGGGATTGTATAAGTGAAATTGGTTAATCATTGACAAGCCGTAACGTGCCATTACTTGCAATCTTTAATGAAGAGTTGCACATCCTTTTTAAAGATACGCAGTAGCTCTAATGGGATTTGGGAGCTTGCTTGCAGGGTAGCCGGGTGAACACCACAGATCAGACCAGATCTTCATAATGCTTCAAAATCTGGCTTCAAAAATCTATGAAACAGCAGGTTGTAATAGCAAATCCACATTACTGTTCATAATGAGCAATTTTGTAGTTTACAATTTCATTACACACCTTGCAATGTGTGTTGCTGTCTCATTGCACACTAATGATACAGTAAAAATGCGTCCGAGAAAAAAAGCTGTAAATGAGATTTGTTAACTAGACAGTGTACTCAGGCCTCTGCACCTAGAGAAACAATTTTTCCCCTAAAAATCATTTTAGATTTTGCCTTTAACTGTGTAATACTTTTTTTTTTTCACTATCTTTTAAAATTTCTAGCTTGGAGATGTCATCAGGTTACTTGTATGTGAATGGGTAATGGTCTGTTTGAAAACATTTTGATGAAAAGTACAGTGGATTTACAGTTTCTTAATAAACTTTTTGTAAGCCAGGCCCCAAATAGCAGCTGGTTCTCTGTTAAGAAATAAGCCTATACAGAGCTCCAACTGAAAATAAATACCTGGCCAATGAGATGTGAGCATGGAAGGCACTGTTGTCAGACCAGAAAAGCAATTTTCTGCCAGCACCAGGATTTGGCAAAACCAATGTAAAAAACACTTGAGCCTAATGGTAGGTGTTCTGTTCATCATACTTGCTTTCTTCATGCTTAGGTAGCTTAAAAAAATCCTCAGTCTGCTTCCAGAAAATGTATTACTAAAAATACTATTTCTAAAAATACTTTGTTTATGAAAGGCTTATTGAGCAAATAAACCATTTTTCTCTCAGTATGATTACTTCTTAAACTAAAAGCGGGCAAAACCCATGCCGCAGAATAAATATTTACTGGAGATCACTAACAAGGAGATATTTAAGTTTGCTGAATACACAGTAACTGCATCAAGGTATATACAAAGGATAATGTACAGAAAGTAACAAGAAAGTCAGTTCCTTCTAAGTTTGTACATGTTTTAGCTTCCTGTTGTCTACAGTGTCTATACAGAAAGCTGAAAACAGAGAGCCCCATTCTGTCAGTCTTACTCAGACAAAACTACCAGAAGACTTGATAGCAAGAATGTGATCACACACTGGATTTAGTGTTCTAGATCAGCGGTTTCCGAGCTTTTCCAGAGTTCCCTACAGAAGCGCAGACCCTTGTTTTGTGTATTAACCAGTGTAACAACAGACTTTACTTAGTTATTTTTCTGCCCCCTTAAAAGTAGTCTGTCAGCCCCTGTTCCACCTCAGGGGAGGGGGGTTTGCAAAGCGTAGGCTGAAAACACAGATGTTGAAAACTGCATTCCTTGCCTATGCTCCTACAGCAAACTGGACAGCAAGCCCTTGGGATTGTTTGTAGCGGGGTACGTGAAGATACAGCTCTGCTGGTATGTTACAAGAACACACACTGTACTCTGATGTATTTTAGAAACCAGCAGTGTCTGGAGTCACATCTCAGAGAAAGCATCTGAGCCCTTTGGGGATGCTACAGAGTCAGGAGGGGCTTTCTTGGTGATGGTCCTTTGCTGAGGGTTCTCAACTTCACCTACGACAATGTGCCGTAGTGACTGTTTGAGGGGTGGTCTGTGCTCCCGCGCAGGTGTGGGTGTGTGTAAGCTCCATCTCACAGCTCGCTCCACCTCATTCACTTTTCATTCGTCCTTCTGCTCATTAGACATTCTCCTCACACAAGTTGTTTTTACGTATTTACCTTACATCTGCCTATTTAGATGGCTACTTTAACACCCTTCCGTCAGGCTGCTGCTCGGTGCGGCCGCCATCCCTCAGGACCGGCGCCTCCCGAAGCAGCCTCAGGGCTCAGCGCGGGAAAGGCG
>WEKW01018164.1:326-44280 GCA_013389905.1 Sula dactylatra | reverse complement strand
CGGGGCCGGTCGCAGCTGCCCCGCGGGGTCACCCGGCCGGCTGTCCCTGCAGGCTGCGGGTCCGTCAGGGCCCCTCGCGGGCTGTGGGCGCCCCGTGCCCTCCTCTGCTGTCGGGAGGGGAGCGCTCCCTTCCACAGCCTCCGCGGCATGGAGATGAGCTGGGCTCTCCTACGGCCCACGGGGCCCCTGAGCCTCGAGTGGGAGCCACTGGGCCAGGGCACGAGATTGGGGCTGAGCCAGGAGTAGGAGCCAAGGTGTCAGAGAAAAAATGTGGGGATTTCTTGCTGAAAATAGCAAAACTCGGGCTATGTAACGGCAGCTGAGGAGGGGACTGCCGCAGTCTGGGCTCTTTCAGTCACTTTGGAGCAATTGGCACTGTCCCCTGGAGGGGTTTGGGATCTCCAACGTGCCTGGCTCTAGGTAGCACCTCTGGTTTGTTTCTCCAGAAGCAGCCCTGATGTGGAGATCCTCCAGCAGACACTGGAGCGGTTGAAGCCCCGCATGAGGACAGTGAAGATGAGGCTGCTTCGAGCTGTCTGTAGAAGGCCCCATCCACTCGTTCTTCCTGCTGAGGTGGCCTACAGCAGACACCCACTACAGTGTCACTCTCTGCTGACTAAAAAGGAAGCATACTTCTGAGGTGAGAAACTTGCATTGCACATATCTAAATGAGATTGAGGTGAGTCTCGCCTCTAATGACTTCTCCATCCATTCTGTGCCGGCGCACCAGTACTTTTAACAGACATATAATGCAGTCTGTTCAGGGTCTCTGGCAGAACCCACAAAAATGAGCATCTGTAGCACTCTGGGTCATAAAAGATGTGGTCCACTGAAATGTTTTGCACTAAAAACTGCCTTTAGAATTTATCACTTAAATCAAATATTTGGTGCGCTGTGATTAAGCTCTGCATATCTATTGAGGCATTTAGTATAAGGGTAGTTAAATATTGATCATGAATAAGGGAAAATAGGTTCGTAAGTCATACAAGGACTGTGAAACCCCAGCATGGTACCACTGAAATACAACACATCAGCTTCACAGACCATAATGGAATTGAAGCAGAATGACCCAGCATTTGTAATGTGATGAATTGACTTGATTTAATGGTTTCTGAAAAGTGATTGTGCTGAGTCAAAGTGCGATTTTTAGTGGTTTTGATACCTTAAGCATTACAGGTCAGTATCACTCATGAGCGGTATCTTAACCTTGAACTGTATGGGATTTGAATCAGGTTTTGACTCTTAGGAAGGACTTCTTTCAAACTGAATTCAAAACTCTCCTTTGCAGTCGTATCCTCAGGTGACAGACTGGGGCAAGGCAGCTGTCCATTTAGCCCAGTCCAGTACAACTCCCTGAGTCCCATACTGGACC
Source organism: Sula dactylatra (assembly GCA_013389905.1). NCBI lineage: Eukaryota > Metazoa > Chordata > Aves > Suliformes > Sulidae > Sula > Sula dactylatra. The sequence goes on along the minus strand of WEKW01018164.1, from coordinate 42,908 downwards.
TGGCCTAGTGTTACTTCAGCACTAAGTGGTATGTGTGGCAACATGACTAATATTTATCACGACAGATGTCTTTATATTACTCTTCCTATGATAAACCAGTATCTTTTCTCAACACTTTCTGAATAGCGTGAGGATGTCACACTTGACTTTTATGAACTGACTTTATATGCACTGACATTTCTGGGAGAGGTCTGGCTCAAAAAATCAGAGCAGAAGGAGAGGAAACAATGGCACAGACATTAAATTGCCAGTGAGTTTAAGGCTTTGAGTCTCATCTAGACAATATTATAATTCTGTACATCAGTTTAATTGTGTCACCTGATTAGCAGTCTCATTGATTCAAGTAATGATAATAAGAATCACTGAAAGGCAGCGAATGAGTTTCCATTACATGGGAGTTGAAAGAGTGCTGTGCCAGCTGTCATGGCACAGTCTATCCCAGAGACATCTGAATTATAAAAAATTGGCTTATATACTTCAGCAAAACAGAATCTACTATGACTTTGAGGAGTTACTAAGGCATTATTGAGGCACCAGTATCATGGTCATTGACTTTGATTTATAATTTTCTGAGAATTTGAGGGGGTTTTAAAAATCTATATAATGAAATATTAGAAAAAATCTTTAGTAATAAAAAGGCTGTCCTGTATTTGATGCAATATATGATAATATTTCAATCAATAAATTCAGAATAGCAGCCATATGCACCTTTATGTGAATCTGTAGGGAATTCCACGGCTCATGGCTGTTTTCTAAGAGGAAACAGACAAGGCAGTGAGATGCTTTCCTTCAATGGCCTCATGTGAAAATTCCCAGTGACGGCACGCAGAACATCCATCCTGTGCCCTTGACAACAGCTGACCCTGTGGCAAGGTCCATATGGAGCCCACAGATTGTGTCCTGCCTCATGCTGCTGGCCAAAGGACATGATTCTTGGCTCTTTGTAATGGCGTCGAGCCGCCGTTTTGTAAAACATGACCCACTCGCTTTCAAATCCTCTGTGATTGAGTCACAGCCATTTCTTGACACCAGCCACCTCTTCCCGTCAGCCCTAGAAGGGCCTCCGAGCGGGAAGTCCCCTCCCACAACATGCACAGGGGCCACCGTGTAGTTTCAGATGCCATTTTAAGGTGGGTAGTTGCCATTTCTGACAGTCTCATGGCCCACATGTTTTCATCCTGGTCTGTGGCTGGCTGGCAGGACCAGCCACCCCTTACAGCTTTCCCAGCAATATGTGACAACAGGAAGCCCTTGCCCACTGCATACATGGAGATTGCTGTTGCTGATGATATCATACCCCCACGTGTTTCATACTCTTTCCATCTGTGATTGGACAGTTGTCATATTTTAAAACCATCATACCCACATGATCTCAGAGCACCCTCTGATGGGCTCCCCACTTCCTTTATGTCAGGAAGTGTTCCTGTATAATATACAGATTTGAGAGAGAGAGATTTCTGTACATATGTATGGACAAGTTTTCCCAAAAAGACCACCCAAACAAGAACCAGCCAATGGGTTCATGAATCAGAAAACTTTATTTTGAGAGGAGTTTCACACAGAGAGGGTGGGTGGTGCAGAGCTCCCCTCGTCCATGGCTCTGGGGAGCTTCCAGCTGCCTGTGAGACTGCTGCAGTACAGACTGCGGCTGTAAAATTCAGGGTAATATCAACAACCACAGAAGCCACCCTCCATCACCATGGGCAACCACTGCCTGGGGCTCTCCCAGCCTCAGGCCAGGGCTGCCAGTCCCACATCTCCCAGGCAACCTGGAGACACCCATCCCGGGCTGGCTGTGTCACCAGCCCCATGGTGACACGGGCTACTGTCAGCCTGCTGTCCACCGTGACGTGGTATCACTGGGCTTGGTGCCAGGAGTTTGTGTCATTTTTTTATTCCTTATCTTTATGTCATTGTCCTTGTAGAAAGTAACAAATCTCTCTGGCTGAGTGGCTGAGGACAGGAGTGCGCCATGGACTGGTCATGTCCTTGTCTGAGCGAGCCTCCAGTTCTAAAAGACAAAGGAAGAACAGCCACCATCTGTTGTGCCACGGGCAATCCCTGCCTCCCTGCCTGGGCCCAGCTCTTGAAAGGGCAGCAGCCCTCCCTTCCCTGCCCTGCTACCTACCTTCTTGCATCAGCCCTTGCTCATCTGCCTGCCTCCAGCTGGGTCTGGCTCACCATGCAGCCCTTTTTATACCCATCCTGCGTGTCACCAACCCTGCACGACACGGCCACCACCGACATTCTGCTCGCTGTGGCACAGCCACCACATTACTGGGGCGGGGGGGAAGCCAGGGCTGATGAAAGGCACAGCCCTCAGCTGGCTGGGGAAAGAGGGCTGTCTCTCTTCTGCCTTGCTCAAACACCGTGGGATGGACAAACCCCATAACTCAGGCCCATGGGGAGAATGGCTGACACGGAGAGCCCGCTGTCACCCCTGTCTGTGTGGGGACACCCTCTTGCCCAGGGCTGCGGTCACCTCACAGGCTCTCACAACCCCATACCATTCCACCCCACCTTCCCTTGGCCACCTCCTTACTGTCAGGACCAGATGGAAGGAGGTGGAGCTCAGCATGAGGGTACAGACAAATAAATGTGGTGTCTAAACACTGAGAAGCAATTCAGGTGTTTAACATACTTATCTGGTGCCTCTTTGGCTGTTTTAAAGCCTAATATCCTGTGAGCATCCAGGAAACTGGCAAATAGGACTCTGGCCCTGGGATCAGCTGTGTGGGATACACTAGGGCATCTCAAATTGCACAAAATGCTTAATTGTAATGCCTAGAAGTCCACTGGCTTCATTGATCAAGTTAGCTCACACCTGGCTGCACAAGGGAGGGCTCAGTCATCTGGAAACAGGCTCTGCAGTGTCAGTTTGAGTAGTGTGAGGAGCCTCACCTGGCCTGTATAGCTGCTACACCAGGACAGGGCAGGGCTGGCGTAAATGCGGCACTGTGCTGGTCTGCTCTGCCTGGGGTGGGTGTCAGACACTCCACAACCTCCCAGATGCCACTGGATGTTTGTCTGTCAGGAACCGAGTACTCTCTGTACAGAATAATTCAAGTGCTTAAAGCTGGGTCTCAGATACCCTAAGGGTGTCTGGCCTCATCCCCAGAGGCCACTTCAGAGACCTCCCATAGATCTTGTGTCATACATGGCAGCTCTGTGTGGATGTCTTGGGGAGTCTGAGACATGGCTCTACATAAATATGTTTTAGGCATTTTAAATGAATTCCTACATTTAGACTTCTAAATTTGGTTGTAAACAATGTGTTGCTGATAGATACCATGAGAGACTCGATTCTGTGCTCTGGTGGTTGCGATCATCTGAACTCTTTCAGAAATGTGTCAGAATGGGATGAACCCAATCCTAGAAATGCTGGTTTTCTTGTGTAGTTTACCACTAAAGATGACACTTTATTTTGCTAAACAGAGCATTTCATCTTACAGATTATAATTATGTGAATGGATGTTGAATCACTTACTGCAGAATTCCTATCTTTTAGTAAAGCCTGAAAACATAATGACCACAGATATATGTGTCACAGCACTGTAGCAACAACATAGCTTGATGTGGTATCTCTTAGGAATGAAATACTAAATTATGTTAAAACACAACTAATTTCAGCCCCTAACACTCACACTTTCATGCAAACACCAAGATGCATCTAGGTAGTCCACCGAGCAGTCAGGCACTGACACCTGTATCCAGGGAGCCTGTCCAGGATTGTTTGCAAATGACATGGAGAACAAGGGGCACTGGTTTCAAGCCTATTCCCTACATCTACTGGGTTCTTCTTAGGAGGGTGCTGGTTTTGGATATATCTCTTACATTGTTACTAACAGTTGGAGAAAACATATCATAGCAGGGGAAAAAATCCTATTCAAATACTTTATCATCAGATTGTTAAGATAACTTGGAAAGTTGTTTAAGAACCATTGGAATGATTATGAAAACCTGCCAGTAGGTGTAAGAATGGAGCCCTTCCCAGACAAATCAAATCACCAACGAGCAACATTGTTGGGAATTTGTCGTGGTTGGGATTGTTGTCTTCCATATCCACCCTGGCATGACAGCCAGTTCCAGAAACTATGGTTCACACATAAATAAAGCACATTATTGTGGCAAGTATTATTAAAGATCCCACAGTAATGTGCTTGTGTCATGGTTTTAGCTGGGATAGTTAATTTTCTTCACTGTAGCTAGTATAGTGCTGTGTTTTAGACTTAGTATGAAAATAATGTGATAACACACTGATGTTTTAGTTGTTGCTGGGTAGCGCTTACACTAGTCAAGGACTTTTGCAGCTTCCCACGCTCTGCCAGGTGCACAAGAAGCCAGGAGGGGAGGGGATACAACCAAGAGAGCTGATCTGAATTGGCCAAAGGATATTCCATATCATGTAACATCATGCCCAGTATATTAACTGGGGGGAGTTGGCCGGGGGAAGGAGCGATCGTGGCTCGGGGACTGGCGGTGTCGGTCAGCGGGTGGTGAGCGGTTGCAGCTCTTGTGGGGTTTTTTTCCCTTTTCCCTTTATTCCCTGGGTTTTGTTTTATTCTCTCTCATTATTTCTTTTTATTATATTATTATTATTATTATTATTATTATTATTATCATTACCATTACTTTTCTTACTATTTTATCTTAATTATTAAACTGTTCTTATCTCAACCCACGGGTTTTCTTGCTTTTGCTCCTCCGATTCTCTCCCCATCCCACAGGGGTGGGGGGAGTGAGCGAGCGGCTGTGTGGTGCTTAGTTGCTGACTGGGGCTAAACCACAACAGCTTGTCACAACAATGATACAGAATCACAGAATGGAAGGGGTTGGAAGGAAGCTCTGGAGATCATCTCGTCCACCCCCCCTGCTTGAGCAGGTACACCTACAGCAGGGTGCACAGGACTGTGTCCAGGTGGGTTTTGAATGTTTCCAGAGAAGGAGACTCCACAACCTCTCTGGGCAGCCTGTTCCACTGCTCTGTCACCCTCACAGTAAAGAAGTTATTTCTCATGTTCAGGTGGAACTTCCTGTGTTCCAGTTTGTGCCCATTGCCCCTTGTCCTGTTGTTGGGCACCACTGAAAAGAGTCTGGTCCCATCCTCTTCACACCCATCCTTTAGATATTTATAAGCATTGATAAGATCCCCCCTCAGTCTTCTCTTCTCCAGGCTGAGGCAGACCCAGGTCTCTCAGCCTTTCCTCATAAGAGAGATGCTCCAGTCCCCTGATCGTCTTCGTAGCTCTCAGCTGGACTCTCTCCAGTAGTTCCCTGTCTTCCTTGAACTGGGGAGCCCAGAACTGAACTCCAGTACTCCAGATGTGGCCTCACTAGGGGGGAATAGAGAGGGAGGGTAACCTCCCTCGACCTGCTGGCCACACTCCTTTTTATGCACCCCGGGACACCGTTGGCCTTCTTGCCCACAAGGGCACAGTGCTGGCTCATGGTCAACCTGCTGTCCACCAGCACTCCCAGGTCCTTCTCAAGAGAGCCGCTTTCCAGCAGGTCAGCCCCCAACCTGTACTGGTGCATGGGGTTGTTCCTCCCCAGGTGCAGGACCCTACACTTGCTTTTGCCGAATTTCGTGAGGTTCCCCTCAGCCCAGCTCTCCAGCCTGTCCAGGTCTCGCAGAATGGCAGCACAGCCTTCTGGTGTATCAGGCACTCTTGCCAGGTTTGTATCATCAGCAAACTTGCTGATGGTATACTCTATCCCTTCGACCAGGTCATTGATGAATATGTTGAACAGGACTGGACCCAGCACAGACCCCTGGGGAACACCGCTAGTTACAGGCCTCCAACCAGACTCTGAGCCATTGATTATGACTCTCTGAGCTCTGTTGTTCAGCCAGTTCTCAATCCACCTCATTCTCCACCCATCTAACCCACACTTCCTTAGCTTGTCCATGAGGATGTTATGGGAGACAGTGTCGAACGCCTTGCTGAAGTCGAGGTAAACAACATCCACTGCTCTCCCTTCATCTACCTAGCCACTCACACCATCATAGAAGGCTATCACGTTAGTCAAGCATGGTCTTCCCTTGGTGAATCCACATTGACTACTTCTGATAACCTTCTTTTCCTCTACCTGCCTGGAGATGACCTCCAGGATGAACTGTTCCATCACCTTTCCAGGGATGCAGGTGAGGCTGACTGGCCTGTAGCTTCCCAGGTCCTCCTTCTTGCCCTTTTTGAAGACTGGAGTGACATTTGCTTTCCTCCAGTCCTCGGGCACCTTTCCTGTCCTCCACGACCTTTCAAAGGTGACAGAGAGTGGCTTGGCAGGAACATCTGCCAGCTCCTTCAGCACTCGTGGGTGCATCCCATTAGGGTCCATGGATTTGGCGAGGATCCAGTTTGCCTAGGTGATCTCTAACCCAATCCTCCTCAACCAAGGGAAGACCTCCTTTCTCTGGATTTTTTCTCTCTTCTCTAGGAGCTGAGATGCCCGAGGGCCAGCCTTAGCAGTGAAGACTGAAGCAAAGAATACAACTACCCTAAAATGGCATATTCCAAATGCCCATCCCCATCCTGCTACAGCAGCGAGTACATGAATGAGATCCCATCTCTATCTGAAATAATGCTGTGAAAAACATTTTTAAAATCATCATATAGATCTTCAAGTTGAACAACTCATATTGTTGTATGGAACAAACACTCAGCTGGCATCACCAGCAGGTATAAATCTTCAGACAGAGAATTAATTAACTCCCCAAAGATATCCTTCTCCCTCACATTCTATTTGCAGATAACCTGTCACCCAGACTGCTGATTCTGTTCCCATTCCCTCTTCTCTGCATTTCTAAGCATTATAATACCACCTTGCAGCTTCCATGGCATAACATCTTCTACAGCAGGATCTCGGCATATTTTACAGTTGTTAGGCAATTTAGCTTTGCAAAACTGAATTCTTACAAAGTGGAGAATCCTTAACAGTCTTCATCTTGCAAAGGTGGAAACTGAGGTGTGAACGAGTTAACCAGAGCCTTTCAATTGAAAAGCTAAGCATCCATGCCTCTGAAATCAAGAATCAAAGCTTAGCAAATTAGATTAGTTTCTTACGGTCTCATACTACACTTGCAAAGGAACCAAGAAGAGAAGTGGCCCTTCATCATAAGACTTGCAGATCTATTTATCCTTTTTTTGTGCAGTATTCATTTCCCATGTTACTCTAGAATGACTTCATTTTAAAAGTAATGAGTTACACAATCTGTAGTGAAGGATATTCAGGGTGAAACATGAAATATGTGAATAAGAATGCTTTGATATTGTGGAGTTAGGCTTGTTTAGAAACAAATAAAGAAAATACTACCCAGGTAATGATTTACATTTGGCTATTTATGCTGCCAAGATACCTGCCACCAAGGTAACCAACTGGAGTGTCCACAGCCTATGCTCTAAGAAGCTATTCTCAAAGGACTTTTTCCCCGTCCACTTCTGAAGCAGTAATTCACATAGAAGAATCTAGAGAGATCAAGACGACAAACGTCTGTTTCAGGGGATAGAACTGCTGTGATTACTTTCCACAGAAACTGAATTTCTGTATGTTTTGTAAAAAGACAGTGACTCATAGGGTCATTACCAGAGACCCTACTGTACAAAGAGACCTTTTTCATACATGTAAAGAGAAAGGTAACTTTGTACCTAACTGAATCCAGGATATCCTGAAGAAGACTTACAGAATATCTCAGGTTTGAGAGGTCAACCGAGGATTGTTTAATATTGTGACCAATACATTTTTCATGATAATACAAGCTAAAATAGCTCACGAGTCAGTTCCTCAAGAGGATTAGCATTTTCCTGGGTTTAATACTGCTGCCTTCCTAAGATTAAAAAAACCCAAACCCTAATATAATAGCAGTCCTATTGCGTTTACCAAAATTTTATTCAGAAATTTTAAATGATCTACTAATTCCAAAATAATAAACACAAAATCAGGGTTTAAATGGTGCTGAAAGCAGATACCTGCAGTGTGGCTTCTGGAGTTGGAGTCTGTTTTGCACGACCAAACCTGACTAAAAGTTTCTGCTTGAATTTCTGGGATCAAGGTAGACTTATTTAGCTCACACAGTGTTTCCACTCCTGCGGTTTCTGAGACCTATCTCAGGACTGAGGGCATCCTACATGGCAGCAGGGAACACAACTCACATTGCACCTGAGCTAAGTGCCAACCAGGATAGCTCCAGGACAGGGGCAGGGTCATCACATCAACATAGCACAATAATCACCGATAACCCAGGTAATTATTCTAGACACAGCACCCCACTGGCAAGGCCACGCTTCCTTCAAGACCCGAGCTGCCTGAATCGTGCAGGTGTGTTCATCTACCAACAGCGTGAGGCCTTCCAACAACATGCTGACATAGCACTTTGGACATGCACACAGCTTTTTTCTCCTGAACGGATTCCAGTTATATTAGTCCCCATCAGGGATCACTCTCCAGCCTTGAGTCCAGGTGGGATGTCACATCTTGTATTCCCTCACACAGAACATCTCACACAGCAGAAGAAGGAGGCTGCATCTAAGCTGCTTATGAAGAATGGTTCCTGGCCCAGGCTAACCTTTGGGTTCTGCAAGGGAATTGTCTGGAATATTGTTAATAGTGACAGGCCAAAACTGTACCAGGTAGTGGGCTACTGGTCTTACAATACAGATGGTTACACATCAGCTCCTCTGCTCTGGGCCTGCCCTGGCAACATGGCAATTCTAGTAGAGACGTAGCCATAGTTAACTTTTGAAGGAGTTGAACCTGGGCTAAATCATTTTAACTGTGAGCAGTACTTACTATTCCAGTGTTGGAGCTGGATCACATGGCCTTCTGTCAGTTCAGAACAAGCTCAACTGTGCTTGCAAAATAACATGCAAATATATCATAACCCAGAGTATTATATAATCGGATCCTCATGCTATAGGAAACAACATGTTCCAGAAGTTCCTGGGAGCTTGTGCAGGAGTGGAACAAAAGTGCAATTCGTTGTTTTTAAAACACAGAATTTTACATTACATAGGTGCAGTTAGGTATCTGGGCAAACAGAACCAAGAAACTGCTGCTCATCAAAATCTCTCTGATGTCCATAGGAGTGTTTCTCACAGGACTAAGTCTGCCTGTAAACCATATTCCAAATTATTAGTGATTTATACTTTACCATGAACACGTCTATGCAATTGCAATGTTTGATTAGATGCTCTACTCAAATGGTTTTGTGTTTGAAGACCATGACAGTTTCTTGCCTGTATTCTCCTTTGCCCTGTTTCACAGGTTTAGCTATACTCCCTGCCATGGTCCCAAATACCTTCTCCTACTGTGATGAGTCAGATACCTCATTCCACTGCAGTCTGTTGCCACAAATGCTGTCTCCTGCCTGGCAGGAGGTCCAGGTCTTCCAAGACTGTAAACCTGACAGAAAAGAACTACCATGATACCCGGGAATATGTCATCCCATGTCCAGAGCAGTAGATATGGCAGCACTGAAGAACGGGCAAGACAAAGTTGCATCCCAAGCGTGACCATAAGGTTAAGTCATCTGCCTGAGCCCTTCTTGAGAATTGTTCAGCTCAGGTGCCTTTCCATCTCCCCTCCTTTGTCTGTCTGACTGATGTTTCATTGAAAATATTAAAAATTTACAGTGCCAGAGACAGGAAGTTCCTGCCGGCTCTCCAACGGACCCAGCATATACCCAGCTGACAACAGTACACAGACTCTGCGTTCACAGGTGTGCACTGTCTTTGCACTACTGGCAAGGAGTGGAAAAAAGTAAAATGGTAAAGCCTGCAGTGAAACTGGGGACTCACCAGAGACAAAAGAGGCAACATATTTCTGTGTTTCTCATTCTAAAAGACACAGAAGGTCTCCTCAGCTGAGCTGAACAGTCGCAGACAAAGACTTCTCTGGCTTGGCATGTTAGCATTGTAGTGTGGTATGTAAGTTCTTTAGCCACATAAGCTACCCATTCTTTCCCTTTCTGTCCCTACCTGCAGCAGAGGTCATCTTTTTTTCCTTTCTGTCCTGCTGCTGAGAGAACTGCAGCACAGGAGAGACTTGCAGAAATAAGACAGGTGGCATTCACTTCCTCCTCACACTCTTTTCCATCCTCTAGAAGGATCAAGCCCCAGAACTTACCATGCCTTTTTTCATTGGTGAGCTCCTCAGGACAGATGCCATTGCAGTCCTAGACTGGGGCTGCACCAATATCATGGCAATGATCACACTCTTACCACTGTGCTGTTAAAGAAGCATTTCTGACCACTTGCAGAGACAACTTATGAGACTGGGCAGATATTTTTAAAACCTGAAAAGAACATTTCATGGAGATAGGAAGAGAACTTTCCAGTGCCACTAGTCGGGAAACAGTCTAAGCACCAACAGAGAATGAGCATTGGAAATTTCAGAAGACTGAATCCTTGCATTTCAAAGTGTAATAACCAAAGTCTGACTGTTAAACCAAACTCACACCAATGTTTTAAAAACAAGTCCCTGCCACCCCAGTGTACTAGTTTTGCAAATATTTATGAGGAAATTCTGAACACCTGACTAAGATTTTTTTCCCCAAAAAGTGATATAAATTAGGAATCCCATGATCCTATGTAATGTCTCAATGACTTCAGATCAGACTTGTTCAGTTCATAAGCAACATGATGATTTCTGTAACTAACATCTTTGCACTTACTCAACCTAGGCTGTAGAAAGCTACCTCTCCGTAGTCAGTGCCACAATCCCCAACATAAGATTCAAAAGCTGAAATCTAATTAGCAATTCTGAACAAACTAGATTGAAATCCTGCCCACTCTAATCATCTGAAATAAAAAACCCCCTCATCTTTGTAATTGCAAAAAAACCCTAGGAGATTGCCAAGAGGCTGCAACGTGGCCCTAGCTCCGCTAAACATAGACTAAAATTAAGATGCTTTCTTCATTCAGTATTAAGTGCTTTGCTGAATCGGGGCCTTAAAGATGACCAAGGTCATATCCAACATTTTCAGAAAGTCAGTTCACAGGCCTTGAGTAAGTTCTGGCTTTGGAAGAGGGATATGGCACTTTCAACCTTGTAACATTGCTTTAAGGTATTTTGCACTGAAAGGTGAAATTTTAGAGACTGCTGTGTTTCCTATTATCATCGGACACATCTCTGAAAGCAAAAGCTTTATGCACTTCATATAGTTTGCAATGAGTTTGAATACCTGTGTAGCTTTTATGCATAAGTAAAATAACCTCAGCATTATTTTTTTAAATCACTTCTAAAAGACACCGCAACTTCAAATCCACGTTTTTAATGTAAGATACCATATATCCGAAGTATTTCACACATAATCCGCTACAAAAATCATCACGAATGAATGTTTTTCTGCTAAAACTTTTAAAAGGAGAGAAAGTTATGAGTGGACCATATGCTATTCTGGAAGCAAATCCTCTCCTAGTTCTTCATCAGCAAAGTCATCTTCCTCAGTTCTTTTTCTTGCTGCAGTTTTTGGTCTTTCTGCTTGTGGGCCAAGTGGATCTATGTAGGAGGCATCTAGGGTTTAAATACATTGGAACAGTTACCTGCAAGTAATTTTAGCTTTGTTTCAAAGATACACAATCAAACACAAGAGTGGGTTTTAGCACTAGCCATCTGTAAGGTGTCTTTGAAATGCAGACCAGAAAGAGCATATGAACACTGAAGGAGAACAAGATGCCACATTTGGGAAGTGAAGCATGGCACAAGAGCAAAGTACCTGAGTGGTCGTGATAGAAACTTTTTCCCCCTTCTCTTTTTAAAATAAATTTAACTTTATTTTATTGCAGTCATTAAGTGGGAAAGACTTTGGAAGAGCACATGGAACAGGAAGATTGATGAGTTGGTTAAAGGAAGGGCATTTTAGGACGTACCATGTTTCACACAGATTTGGGATTTTAAACCCCTTTGAAAATTCAATCTTAGTGAAGAACTTGTGACTGCAGAACCACAAGAACTGACTAAAGGACGCAGCAGACAGATATCAAAAGTAATGAATATTTACATGGGCCACATTTCTTAATATTTACAATTACTTTATAGTGAGCTCTGAACAATGAAGCTAAAGCCATTCTTCACATTTATTTCATGGGGAAAATGTTTTTCTAATTGTCTAATTATACATGCTCTTTCAAGAACTTATTTTTCCATCTCCTCCTTTCTTGAGAGCCAGGAAAGTAAGAAGCTATAAGATGCCCACTTGCCTATTTCTTTATTGCCGCTACTTTCATAGGGTTCACTTGTCCCCGGCAAAGCTTTTAGTTTGGCACTCAGTCTTTCCCCTTTGGTACCACCACTATCTGTGGGGGGGGGAAAAAAAGTTGAAGACAAATAACATGCTGCTATGTTCTGTGAAATCACGATAAAAGAACAACATAAATTCAGCTACTATCTGTCAAACAAGATTTGGATGAAACCATCTTTTCATGATGGATACAGTACTCATTTATAATAGTGGTCATTAAAACACAGTGGACACTGTGTCCACACGTGTGTGTTTTAATATTTTTTAAAAATTATATACAGCCTTATTTACTTTGGAGTAAACACACTAAAATATTTCTGCTTCAAATGCTGACATTTCAGTTGCTTATAAATTATAGTCACATTTTGGAGTGAAAATAAGCATGATAAATATAAACACTGTCACAACGTATATGGACATTTTATACGCCTGTGTGCTTACTAATATATTAGTATGATCCACCTGTTGAATGCTCTCAAGGTTAAATACAGCACCAACTTTGCTTTTAATTAGAAGAGCATATATGGCATGTGCTGTCTGCATGGCAGGCAGGCACAGTTAATGTATACAGACCATCCTGGCCCTGCATCTCGCTGTAAACACTGTGCTGGCAGCTCAGTTTGCAGCGGGGCCCCAAGGAATGTGTCGGCTCCGAGGGCTGCCTCGTGCCCAGACAACGTCAGATGAATATTCTCTTGCCACAGCAGTATTCCAGACACTTTAAATGTTCTGTTCACCTCTGAAGCTCTTTTTCACATTCATGGCAAGCTTTCAATCTTGTCTGCCACAACAAATTTTTATGCATTTTTTTTCTGCTAGGAGAAAACGTTCCATGTTTGGCTTGGTATATTTACAAGGCAGGACATGCCATGCTGCCAAATACAAACATGCTCATTCACAACACAAAACAATGCTGTTATTAAAAGTCCTCCATCTGTAAGGAGGGAAAATGGGTTTCATTCAGCAAACATTAATTACAAAGTCTGGACTTGGCGACGCATTTCCATTGTCTTATGTTCTTTTTATAAATATTGTTACTATTTAAAGAAAAAAATCTTCCACGAAGATGACAAACCTTTATTTCTCTATAAATACTGCTGCAGACTTCAGTTCACTCAGCCCTGAATTGGAAGACAATGCCTCTGCTCCAAGAAAGATCTAATACATATAGTCACATGTCAAACAGTTAAAATGTTCACAAGACATGGATTACCGTTGAAACTTCAAAGCAAGGAAAATCTATTTTAATGTACATCGACCTCCCTTGGATCAATTCTCATCAACAGGTTCCATGGAAGAAGTGAACACTTAACAAAGGATTTGAAGAAATTGAAAGAAATCAATGTGTTTGTTTGGGGGTGCTCAACCAAAGGGCTGTGAAATTACAAAAGGGTCACCTCTTGATTTCAGTGGGCTTTGGGCAGGCCTGTGCAACAAGGAGGTGAGTGCTGAGCTTCAAAGATGGTGTAGAAGAAAACATTTTGAGGACAGTTTAGAGGAGAATACAAAATGTTTAACAGGGAGAAAAAGAGTAGGATAGGAGTAGGCACAGTCTTGTGCAATGGAAAACAAGTAATTTACAAACTAATGAATAAAGTTGGAAGAAGCAGTAAGGAGATGCAAAGTCAGGAACAATACAGCAGAAACTGCACTAAGGGAAGACCGAACTAGTCAAAGAAACTCCACAGGTTTAATTGGTTGGTTCCAGAAAGGAAGAACTGAGTGCAATGAAAATAAAAGAGTAAGATGGCATATCAAAAGGTTTTCAACTGTGAAGAAGCAAAATACGTGGATTTTAGTGATACTACCAAAGGAAGGTAAAAGATTTTTTTATTAACTAAAAGAAGAAAAAAAGGATGGTAGACAAGCCAAAATGGCTGGGATAAACATAATACCCACAAGTTACCTGTACATCTTACTGCCCTAAAACAAACAATTGAAAACAGAAGCTTTCTTGGACATCCTAGGATCCTTAAGTTTAATTAGGGGTACATCCAAGAAGGGAATGAAGCCGTTAGCCCAAAATTTGAAGCCAAATTTTCCCCCCTTTTCTCTCCCCATCTAGTGGATGCTCAACCCTTGAAGTATCTAAACCTCACCAACTGCCCCCTCGCATAGCTTTGAAGTTCTTTAAGCACTATGACTGAGTTGCCCAAAATGGCCATCCTGAGCAGCCAGATGCCTGCAGGATGCTCAGCATGCAACTTGGTGCTTAAGCTCCGCTTTCTGTTTATTAGCCAATACAGTAAATAGAATTGTGAGTGCTGTTACAGTGAGCAAATGTAGCTGTTCACATAAATGCAGCTTTTTAGGCTTCAGACTTGATTCAGCTGCCCAAACTCATGATTTACTGCATTTAATGAACTGAACCAACTCACCAAAGGGTTAGATTAATGCTTGAAATAGTGCAAGGGAAGCAGCAAGAACATATGACCAGAAATGGGAAAGACAAGAAGTGCTGAAGGGGCTTAGACTGTTCTTTCCAGAAGCAGCAAGTTATTTGATCAGTACATCCCACCTTGACTAAACGCACCCTAGAAAAAACTATGAAGAGTGTCTATGGGCACAGTGTCCTTTTAACACTTAAGCAGCAAGAACATATGGATGCCTTATTAGATTAGGTTAAAGGTCTAAACTGGCTTATTGTCCATACAAAAGAATAATGATGCCTAGGGAAGAGCATCATTAAGTAGAGCAAGCATATACAGTAGCTCTCCAAGAATAATCTCCCTAGCCTCCAACAATCTGTAAATCAAGCATGTGTTTGGGGGAAGGGGACGGATCTTCATATTTAATAATGGATTGATTGATTTATTCTCCAAGAACTTGTTCAGTCTTCCCTTGAGGCCCTGTGAAAGTTTTGCATCCGTAACAACCTGAGGTAAGGAGTTCCACCTTTCATTTACTCTGAACCTACCAGTCTAGCCCCACCTCGCCACAGCAAGGAGCACCCTGCACTTTCTGCCCTGCATTGCATGCCCCTCCGCATGCTGTCAAGTGGTAGCAGGCTGTGATGGAGCAGGTTACTGCTACGTTTAAAACTAAGCTAATGAGAACTTTTTCTCAAGTGGATCAGCAAAGTAATGCAGCTCACCTTACCTCTATATGACCATTATATCTACAGCAAGAGTGAAGCGAAGGTTAACATCTCTTTTGGTAGCAGCCCACAGTTAGTTTAAACTAAGCTAATATGCTAAAACACATCAAGTCTCCATGGACTGCACTATGCTCTGAGCATACCTAACAACGGGGAAGAGGAGTATCTTTCATTTTAAAGTACATCTAGAAGAGAGTAAGAGGTGGTTGACATCATCTACCTTACACAGGGATGTCAGACAGCAGCTCAGGAAGTGAGAGGTCTGGCTTCAATGCCTTCCTTCACTTGAGGGAGTTCAAACCCACAGCTCCATCTTTCAGGAGGAATGTCCTAGCTGTTGAGCCATTTGGGTTAAGGCTTTTTTTGACACTCTGCCATGGAATACAGGATTTAGCTGCCAATATGGCAGCTATTAAAAATTCTGCTGACCATATAACATGATCTGCCAGGAGTTTAAATCTCATCTTCAAATTACTTTTTGTAGTTCTATTTGCAGACAAATCTTATATAAGTTTTTATTCAGTATACATACGTAATTTGGCCAAAGATTTTATACACACTCCAGCTTTTAGATTATGGGATTGAAACTAACTTTTGCTAAAGTAATACACAGGAAAAAAAAAACCAAAGGTAACATTGGGACAAAGGACAATAATAAAAACTCTGGATGAAGGGCTTTTTTGTAGAATTTTTCTCTACCAATAGTACAGCTTTGAGTGTTAACATCTGTCTGATTGCACTTGTAATCAAAGGACTATAGGTAGACATTTCTCAAACTGCAAATGAATTCTGTCTGCATTACTCTAGTAATTGTACGAACACATGCTCCTAATTAAGTAAAGTTTTTGCATAATGGAAGACCAGTGCTGAACTAAATTGCTCTCTGTATCCAAGAAAACCTTCACTGCAATTAATAAATGCTCAGTATTTATTTACTTATTGTCCTTTTATTTAAAAAGTATGTTATTACTGTAGCTGCCATGGAAGCCAGTCCAGCGTCCTTACTCTGGATTGATAACATGGACACATACGCATAAACTGGCTGCGGGAACAGGGCTCCAGATTTCAGTTGAAAAAGGAACAGGAACTGATTAAGCAGAGCTAGTCAATATATTTTCAAAATCTGATTTATAAATATATTCACTCTGTAAAAATGATTATACCTGAAACTGGCATTATCAAGCTGACATTATCTTCCCCTCAGTCTGTGTGCAATAGCATTAACTGGGAGCTATGCACATAAAGACATAAATAATATACTCTATGTGCTGATATCTGTTACAGTGCGTTCTTTCCTCTCCTCTGTTTAAAATTCATGCCCATAATGCTATTATTTAGGATATTTAATTAAATTATTGCATTGTAAGTATATGTTGTGTTCATTCAGGTTTCTTCAACTTCCATAAAAAAACTAAATTGAACTAATTCCTCCACATACAATTTAAAAAAAGAATTAAAGTATAAAACTTATTTTTTAAAAATGGTTAATTTTATGTGGCAGAATAATGAAGAAAGCAACATTCTGCAAAATTAATCCTATTTTGGAATAATCCTATTTTAAGTAGTGATATCTAGCAAAAAAGATTCTAAGGCTTTGTAAGTGTTTCTGTACTTCCTATTTAGCAAGATTCCTGTGTGTGTATCATTTCAACACATAAAATCCATGATTTTATATTTATTTTAAAGGACTTTCACTAGTTGCAATTACAGTGATGAGATTACTGCATCAGAAATTCCTTCAGTATCACGAAGGACATAGATTAGAATTTTTAGTACTATTTTACTCATCAGGAAAAGATATCAAAGGGTGAGGTTGTTTGGTAATCTACCTCCTCTGTAAAATGTTATGTAACTAAGTGCATAGTGGGCTAATGCTTTTAAAGACTGCAGATGCGTCACTAAATCCAGAAGGTGTTTAAATGCAGCTCCATGTATCTTTAATATTTGGGATAAAGACACCATTATTGGAGAAGAGAGGGCTTTGGTTTGGTTTGACCAAAGTGAACAGTAAGTTCAGTGTAGCAGGCAGAGTAAGACATTAAAACTGAGAAATGGCATGGGAAGCAGATGCAATTTTTAACTCCACTGCAGCTCATTTTGATTTGAAATTCTGTAGAATGAAAATTGTTTATGGTGTGTCAGTTCAGCTAACTCCTTAGGTGAGTTCAGAGGCCGAAAACAGATTAAGATCTTCTCTTCACTCAGACATTTTCCCTGTTCATAAAAACAACTTCCCCCCCGCCCACACAGCCAATGGAACCATCCCACGATTTCTAATTAATGAGGCATCAGCAGGCACACAAAGCTTAGAAAATAAGTGACTGTGAAGTCCTGGCTGCAGGATTACAAGATAATCTCTTGCCTCTATCACAGTCAAGATTATTTGGGATGCTTATAGCCCTAACATCTATAATGTGCTTCCATATTATATGAGGAAATCCCTATGGGCTGGTAAAGGGTGTTTGATTATGGGATGTTTGTTTGGGATGGACAAACCCACTTCTCCACTGACGTCGTCACAGGTGAAATAAAAAGGGGAAAAGACACCTAAATTACTCTTGCTTGGTTTCCTTCCCAAATTCATCTGTACAGGCTTAGGTAACAAGGAGAAGGCAAAGTGCTCAGCCTTTCATCTTCTGAATTCAACACTGCTTCTTTGGGCTGCTGTCCGAGGCTGCATGGCTCCTCTCATCCAGTACAAAACTCCCCTCTCATCCAGTACAAAATTCCCCATTCAGAGAGCAGGGCAAATGCAGAGACCAAGTAAACATTGCTATGGTAATGTATTCCTTAAAGTCATACTTTCCCTTATCTATGAAAGGCCTTATGCTATTGAACAGTAAAAATCTCTTAGGGCAGAAAAAAACACAGTGTCCTAACTTCCAAATTCTGGAAGTTACTATCACATCTCTGAAAAAACACAGAAAAGTGAGTATGAAAACAAGAAAAGATTATTGGAAAGGAAANGGTGGTGTGGGTTTTTTTTCCTTTTTCTTCCTCGTTTTTTAAATTAAGAAGAATTTTAAGGGAGCGTACCAATGTGATCTGCTTCCAACATGAATCAAAAAGATTGAAAATGATAAATCTGATATTTGTGGGGAGAAGAAAATGTCACATTTTATAATAAGAGGGAACAAATGTGCCCAGTTTTGGGTAGGCATTTTAGATATAATGCTTATTCTTCTCAAGACAAGAGCAGACTTTAACTGACACTAATAAAGATGTCAGTTTTCTTAGTCTTCCTTTTTCCATTCTGTCTACCATTCATGCATACACTAATCATATTCTTCAACTTATGCTTTGGTGCATCTCATGCACCTTCTGTTTTAATTTATATTGGCAAAGTAGTAGGTGTCCTAAGTACAAACCCTGGTGACCTCGTTCTCTTTCCTCTTAGCCTCCTCTTTGAAAGCAATTTTATATCATATTTCCTACAACAAGGAGGCCTGAATTATTAATACTCCTAATGTAAATAACTATATAGGGACAAAATAATTGGAAAAAAAAATCTGTTAGGAATGCCAGCAAGTATGGGGACAGTGAGCTTGTAAGAGGAAAGAAATAAAACATGCATCATACTGAAAATATTTGGAATGCATACACACTTCATTTAGCTAGTAAGTACTTTGAGTTAGCTAGTAAGTACTAAACTAAGGAGGATTCCATGCTTCACTGGGTTCAGTAATGATGGCAAATCCCTCATACAGTGTAGGAAAATGATCCCTTCTGGTCTTGGCAACACCACTGGAAAAAATTAATCTTAAAATGTGTACAACTTTTTTTTTATTTTGAAGCCATTAATTTATCAAAAGTGTACTAAGATTCTGAAATGAAATAACCCATGTTTCTATTTCATATGTGTCTTCACACAGAAGTTTCTTACACTACAAAATACAGACTCATAACCCAGATGAATAACACCAAGCATTGGACAAAATAATGTTTGGGTCTTCAGGTTTCTCTCACTCACCCTCAGTAAAAAGGCAGAAAAACTACAACATAGTTCTTAACATCTGTTGCTGCGAGCATGCAGCTTCTTCATTGATAAGATCCCAGTCAACATAACTAGTTAAAAAATGTGTAATGCCTTTGACTCCTTCTAAAAAATATATAAGTAGTATATCTCACCACAACTTTAAATTAGGAATCCCAGCAGAAAGTTAACTCCAGGCTCAATACAGGACCTTCTTTGTACCTCTGCTTGTTTGCTGAGTCATTTCCAGAAAGGTGGATCTTTGGCACTGAGTTTGTATAACAGAAACTTCTTAAACATGCTCTTATACAGACTTGTTCCCAAACTCTTTTTTTCCATTCTTTCATGAATTTGACATAATATGTTGAGCAACTATGTAAGAATTATTGATAGGACAAATTCTAGGTCAATTCTGGCCCTGCTTACCCTCTCATCCTCTTTATGTTAGCATCCTAAATGTCTGCATTTGCTCTTCTCCCATTACTCTGGTTATGGGGGGAAAAAGTAATGCCTTGGAATTACTAGAGCTTGCAGTCAAAGTTCCTCATTCATTCAACACTGGATGGGAGGGGAAGAGGGCTTTTTTATTTTTAAATTTTTAAAAAAGGACAACTTCCCATAGATATTTCCGTCTTTAAAAGAAGTATTGACAAACTGGTAGTTTGTGGGATTAATGTTGTCTTAGCATCTTTCCAGCTTGGTCTTTATTTATATCCTCTTTTGCTAAATTACTGACTTGCTCTCTCCTGATAACATGCCCCTTTTTCACTAATGAAGCTAGGGATAATTATGAAATATAGCTGTAAGAAGAGAGACCCTTTGTGCCATTTGGCTGTATGCCTGACACAATGTTTTGCACAGCTGTTAATACCCTTGCCTGCTACCAATGCTGCTCTTCATTTCGATTTATTACAGGCCAAAGTGGATCTCCACTTTATGACAGAAAACAGGTCCCCATGCTGTCTCACGCTGCTGTTTTGCTGGCACCTCTAGCTGGCCCCGTGCTCACAGGGCTTATGTAGCAAAGGAGAGTCCAGAAACCTTTCCATCCCTCTCTGTTACCAAAATAAGGAATTTCACCCCAAGAATTACTTTGGCCTAAGGCCCAGAACAGGTAAAATTCAATCCCAGGTGGTGTTTTTTCTACATATCAAGAAATGATTTAAAAGCTTCTCTAGTCAAACTACTGAGCTGAAAAAGGAATGAGATCTCTCTGAAGCATCCAACACTCATTCTTAACCCTTAGAGAACCCAGGAGAGCAGTCTTCATTAATGTAACAGCACTCTAAGGTCATCATAAGATTGCACTAGTAATTTCCATGACTTTTCATGACCTTACAGATTTGGATAAATGTAGTAAAGCATCTGCTATGGTGGTGGAGAAATAAAATTACCAAACAAGAAAAAAAAAATCCATAAATTATTTCTCTGTAAAAGGAAGGGAAGAGAGGCAAGAATTTATAGGGGATATCTTTTTATGAGATCCACTGATATTAAGATAAACTAAATGCAGAATACAAAGAAGCTATTTCACATTTGGGTCAAAACGGATTTTTTCCAGGTGGCTGAAGTAGCCTGAAGTCTGCTAGTTTCCTGAGAGCAGCAGCGGGGAACAGTTAGGTTTAACATTACTAACATTTCGTGGATTTAATAATGGGAGGGAAAAATCATTAGCTCTGCAATATGCAGACTACCTAGTGCAGAAAAGACAAAGCAGGCCAGTTTCCAGACTTATATTGCTAGAGTTTTACATTTATGAAAGTCAGCATTGTAAATCTACAGGAGCAGAGAGACTTAGTAGTCAGAGAGCAAGCTTTCCTCCTTGGAAGACTCTAGTACTTCAACTCTATGAAGAGCTATGCTGGGAAAAGGGGAAAAAGGAGCTCAAAGACAGTACAGGTGTCTTCTCCTTATTACAGAGTTGGTTGCACAAAACAGCCTCTTGAACTTGTTACCAACACCTAATGTAATAGACTAGATGGTGGGCACAAAATTCCCTTTTCTCCATGTTAAAGACACAATGAATTCCTGTTTTTCATGGCTTACATGTTCTGCTTTGTTATAATAAATGATTCCTTATAGTAAATACTCTAAAGTTAATGGGATAAAAATGTACAAGTCCACAGCACTGAAAACAAGTAGAAATTTAGCTTTAGGAATACTCTGAGATCGGTATATAAAGCACCGATCTTAAACTAAATCCATGCTACTATACCGGTTGAGGTTTCATACAGCAATAAGATAATCAAGAAGTATGAAACAAAATTTGTGAAGTACTTGCGTATTACTCAATGCATATTTGTATGCATTTCAGGATGTAAGGAGCTTTTACAAACACTTTAAGAAAAGTATTTTCTTTAGGATCCTGACAAATCTGATATTTAAGCAGAGGCATTAAGTACTTACCACCACCAGCATTTCCTTCTCTGCGGCTACGTGCACTGCCATCTCTGCCAGATTTAATGCGCTGTGAAACAGTGAAAAACGTTTGAAAAGAACAGAACAAAAACCCCATTTAGTAATATACTTTAGAGATAATTATTGAAAACTCAGCTTATTAATAAAACAGAAGAACATTAAGCTAGGCTTACTATACTGTAACTAATAAACCTTGTTTTTTCAACGCACAAAATTGTCCTTAAAATCAGTGTTAAATCCAATGTTTACATAAAACAAGAGTTCCATGAAATTCAAACAATACCTCAATAAATTGTTTTTCTTCAGATAAAATTTATACAAGGAACATGCATAAAAATAGTTCAGATGTACCTTTGTAAAGTACAGCTGAAAAAACAGGCAACATAGCCCTCCTTGCACGAGTTCAAAGTAGCCTCTGCCTATTAACGTCTTGTAAATCCCACAAGCGTTTTATTATTGTAAAGATTCAAGGAGGGGAAGTAGGGAAATCTATAAAAAGAACTATTCACCCCATAGATCTTAAGTTTTGAATACTTGGCACAGCACTGTACTTTACAGCAAAATTTAATTTACTGTTGAGTGTTAAATGCAAGATAAAGGTGAAGGTAAATACTCTAAAAGCTGTGTTTAAGAAGTCAGCTCTCTTGCACTGAGGAAGGTACCATAAACATCTTCCAGCTGTGTTTTTTTTAGTGTTATTCGAAAACTTTAACAGTTTATCAAAGCAATACCTCCCTATCACATGGCAGACTTGGCTTCTCCTGGCAAAACACCAAATTCCTCATGCATATATCTTGTCGATTACAAGAAGGTACATCTCAATGAGTGACTTTTTGATGGGCAGATACAAAAAACTTGGTGTTTAAAGCACTCAGCTGTTAACAAAAGTAACCTCTGCATCTTATTTCAAAATATGAATTCAGCATCTGATTAAAATACGTGCACATTACCCAACCATGTATTCAGGTCAATTACTGTAGCTTCTTCATTCATTTTTCACCAGAAAAATACCATGGAGTCTAGCAAAGTTGGAATGACACAGAAGAAGTGAAAGAACTTTCAAGATTCGTGCCAACAGAAAAAGGAAGAACCCTTAAATCAAAACTCGCAGGAGTCAGACAGGAAAGCAGTGAGCCTAGCGTGAAACGAGGAATGGTCTTGGAGTGATCCAGTCTGGGACCAGAATTTCTCATACTTTTTATTTATTTTGGGAAATCCTCAAGTCTAAAATATGTTCTCTGCATTCTGGATTAAATATCCTGTTCACAGTCCAGTGAAGTAGCATATATCAGTCCTTCAGGAAGCATGTTCAGACTCTACCAATGTTGAATGACTGACAAGAAGTCTGCCAGTGGAAGCTCGGCTTCCGTCTGCCAGAGGGAAGTGGTCCCTATAAGCTAGTGCTCTCATGGCATTTACATCCTAGGACTTTACTCCCCAAATATTATAGAAGTACTGCAGCTTAAGCATATGACTAATTCTTGTAAAGTTCCAAGTGAGTAGTTTATAAGTCATCCCATACTAAAAGCAGACATTAAAATAGGTCCAGTGATTTCCACCCTAAAAATGCCTATTTCTCTCCCATGACTGCAAAAGAAATTTAGGATGATTAGTCCAGATGTAGATGCCTGAAGGTAAAGGCAGTAAGTTCCCCCCAGTGCTTGCACCTATCATCACTGCATCACACCACACCCCATCAGTCCCTCATTTTCAGTCATTAAGCTCACTTAACGGAAATAAATAGTAATGTGTGTATACATCAGTGCCAAGAAGGTTGTATGAACTTTTACACTATTACCTGTCTTTTTTTAAACTGAAACATGAAAAAGAAAGATTAATGCACCAAAAAAACCCCCAAAACAAAACCAAAAACCCAACACATGAAGGTTCCAGTAAAAATTCAATGCTGTGAGAGGCAGGGAGAAAAAGTTCTACAGGGAATGAACCCCACAGATGTTCCCAAATTCTTGGCTGGAAGTATTTAACAACTTGTCCATATTTGAGAACCGAGTGAAATAAGTACTCCAGAATATTTATTTTGGTATAAACTCCATGTGGTCATACTTATTCTGGAAAAACAATGCCAGAATAGCAAATTTTGATAAATTTCTACAGGAAGACAAAGTCTGTGTGCAGACTTTGAAATGTAGGTATATTACATTAGCATTTATCTATTTTTCCTTTACTGGGTGCAATTGAGAAATTGTGGGTTGGTCTGGAATTAGGAGCAGGAATTGAACTATAACTGGTATTACTAACTGAAACCAGTGTTCCTATTGGAAACTTAGGTGGTGAAATATTAAAATTTGATAATTTTAGAACTTGAAAGTATAGTTTATGACGATATGCTCATGGATGACAGGAGGAATTTCTTAGGACAAAAATACCTAGTAATTTCCAAAGCCAGATGGTAGACATAAGACTAAAAACCACACACACACACACAAACTAACCAAGCAAACAAAAAAATTCCCCAAAACCAGAGGATGGGAACTCGGATGCAATACCAATAGCAAAAAGGAACTGCAGGGCTATTGTTTGCAAGACAGCACTGATGTTGAGATTCTGGCACAGAAAGATACTCAACTTCTAATACAGGATAGCAGCATACTAAATCGCAGCGTGTTCTGTAACATTTTTTTTTCCTTAGTGTCTTTATTCCTTTACATCTACAATGGTGTTTATTTTTAAGAAAACTGGGTCAGTGCATTCCTTGGGGGGCAGAAAAAATTGTTCCTTTCCTTGAGGTGACACTGAACTTGGTAGATTTCAGAGTGTTGCAGACAAGACAGCCAGAAGAGGGAGATGGGAGCATGTCCCCCCACAACAAGTAGCTGCAAGAAGGAGCAGAAAGCAACCGACGAGGCTTCAGAGATTCTAAAGAGAATGTACTAGGAACCGCAGGGGCAGAATTTTGCTGCCCTTCAGAAACTCACTGAGGTTACTCAAACAGGCTGGAAGCACGGGCCTGCCTGCAGGGGTGAAGCTGACAGAGCTGACTAGAAACCTGTTTTATTTCTACTGTTGGTGGTGGTTTGGAGGGGCAAAGAGGAGTTGTTTTGTTTTGGGTTTCTTTGGGTTTTTTAAACCTAGTGCATTTCAGTTTTCACTGTTTAAAATAGAATTTGTTTAGTTTAAATTATAATCAAATCAGGCTTATTTTTATTTTAAAGCCTGTTTTCTTTTCTGGGCAACATGCTATAGAAAAGTGTTTAGGCAAATCTACCTTAAAGCTTTGACTAATTAGAAGTGACATGATAGAAACCTTATTCTTCCTTCTACTCTGCTCTCATGAGACCCTACCTGGAGCACTGCATCCAGATCAGGGGGCCCCAGTAGAAGACAGACATGGACCTGTTGGAGCAGGTCCAGAAGAGGGCCACAAATTGATCTGAGGGGTGGAACCCCTCTCCTATGAGTACAGGCTGAGAGAGTTGGGGTTGTTTAGCCTGGAGAAGAGAAGGTTCTGGGGAGACCTTATTGTGGCCTTTCAGTACTTAAAGGGGGCTTATAAGAAAGATGGGGACAGACATTTTACCAGGGTCTGTAATAACAGGACAAGGGGCAACAGTTTTAAACTGAAAGAGGG
Source organism: Sula dactylatra (assembly GCA_013389905.1). NCBI lineage: Eukaryota > Metazoa > Chordata > Aves > Suliformes > Sulidae > Sula > Sula dactylatra. Next base: position 17,593 of record WEKW01018164.1, on the reverse strand, counting down.
TAGGCTTAGATTGGACATAAGGGAAAAAAAAATGTTTATCATGAGGGTGGGGGGACACTGGAACAGGTTGCCCAGAGCAGCTGTGGATGCCCCATCATTGGAAGCGTTCAAGGTCAGGTTGGATGGGGTTTTGAGCAATCCCATCTAGTGAAAGATGTCCCTCTGCCCATGGCAGAGGAGTGCCCTAGATGTTCCTGAAAGGTCGCTTCCAGCCCAAACCATTCTATGATTCTGCTTTGCAAGGTTAGTTTTGTAACAGTATAAAGTCACTAGACTCCTGAACAGGAATACTTAAAGGTAGCACACAGAGTGAGCTTTCTATGTCATGGTTGAGTTAAGATCACTATTCAAGTCTGAACAGTCTAAACCAACTATGCAATAACTTGTGCTACCATGCATCTGTACCGGGTTCCATTGATAACCTCTGTCATTCAGGTACTACTCAATGAAGTCCCTTCACACAATGTAGTCAGAATGAAAAAAAAAAAACCAAACCAAATCATAATTTAAACATAATTTCTGTGTTACTATTACTAAAGTCTTAAATAATTTAGATGATTTATTCTTTTAAATATTTTACTGGTAGCTTTTTCCCCACCAGAAAGTACAGAAATGTGTTCAGGAAAGCTCAGGCTTCCAATATGAAACAAACAGGAAGAGATGTGACAACTTTTTTTTTTTACATATTAAAACGTTAACTTTCTTAAAGGAAAAAATTGTTTTCCTTAAGAATCCTCAACATTTGCAGATCTATGATACATAATTAACACCTTCAGTGTAAAAAAATGCTGGAATTATATGCAAGGAAATAGATAACCTCCCCATCTCCAGGGACCTGTCTCTTACCAACTATAAAACAAGTTTTAACTGGTTTCATCTCTGAGCTTTCCTGAGTAAAGCACTGAGGTGTTGGAAGTTATTGTAAAGAACAATGTAGGTCGCTCCCATTGAACTGATGCTCCCTAGAAACTAAGCAAAGCCTGCCTATAACACACTTCAGAGAGATCTCTTAATTACGAGTTTTGCAGAATAGGAACGTTATACCTGGTCATCTGTTTTGCTTACTGATACCAATACAGGGGAGCCATGGAGGAATATTAGCTCCACTACATTTGTGGACTGCTTTCTTTTGTCCATTTTTCCAAATGCTTTAAATTTTACATTTACTGAAAATCCAAACCAATATACTTCAACTAGCCCCCCAAAGTAAAGTTGTAGCATAAATTTGGAATCCTTTGATCAGTGTTTCCCTTTGTGAGTTTCATTTTTAAAAGGTCCCAGTGCACATGTGCATACTCAGACTCTCTGGAATTGAAGTAAAAGTGAAGTAACTAAGGATGCATTTACACATTATCTGACATCAAAAGGAAGCCAGTAAGTGTTACTAGGAGCAGAGTAAATTAGGTAAGACTTAACATGTCCTAATGTGACTATATAGCTTTGAGGCAGTTCAATGTATAGGAAGAAGAGGCTTGAACATTTTGCAGTTCAACAGCACAGATAATGCTTCCAAACAGGAAGATGATTTTAATTTTGAAGTCTTACTTTATCACAGGAATAGCAAGAAAATGATGCAAGCAAGCACATGCACACACACACACTCACTCCCTCTGAACAGAACACAAGTTATGATCTCATACCTTTCACAGCCTGCAGCTTTTCCATGGAAATTTTTTTTCACTTCAAAAATTGGCACTAATGTGAATAATTTACTTCTACCTATGTAATCTGTCAATGCTGCAGTTTTGTATATAGCAAAAAGGAGTTGTAGTACATGGATAAATTCTTACACTCCCCTTCTCTCCCTGTAGTTGCATTATTACTTGGCTCATAAATACACTTCATACAGTCTGGCAAAAAAGTACAAAAGATGACATTCCAGAGACATTGAATTATGTGGGTGGGTCCAGCATTCCCATCACATCCACATAACCCATTTTTCATTAGTATTTAAAATCATAGAAAATCCTCTGCTCAAAAACCATTCGGACAGACACAAGGCTGATCAGTAATTTAAAACTAAAAACCCCAAAACCACATGACACAAGCCTCTCTAAACAAGGAAGTTAATACATGTTTTATCTTGAAGTATCATAAACACTATTTTAGCTTCATCTACGTAAGTAGTGATACTGTATAATCACAGGAAGAAACAAGTTTACCTGCTCTCTTATTTCTTTTAGTTTTTCCACTTTCTTGAGCTTTGTCATATATTCCTGGACTTCTTTCAGCCCCATATCTGTGCAAAGACGAACTAAAAATCGGAGGCCTAATTGAAAAGCGAAACATTGTTAAAAAAAAGGCTTACAAGCAGGTCAAACTGCAAGCACACCCTAACAGAACTGGACAAACGGAATGACAAACAATGCAAATAACTGGGAATACTAGGTGACTCTAGTCCAGTATCACTATGCAAGTTGTGATATTTTGCAAATAATTCAACATTTTCTGTGATGCAGTGTCTATATCCATGAACAGTACAAATACCATTTATATATGTGGAAGGCACAAGACACACTAACTCATCCGACTCAGAACTCTTGACATTTGCAAAATATTTTGGAAACTGGAAAGCATAATAACGATATTAAATTATTACTGAGGAGCCACTACCAATATTGAAATATTATATTATTGAAAACAATTTTACAAATGCCAAGTGAATCAGAATGATTTGTTTTATCTGTTGCTTAGTTGATTTTTTTAAAGATCAGTGTTTCTAGAATTAAAAAACCCCAACAAACCAGACATGAAGATCGATTATAACTGTATGACGGAACCAAAAGAACCCCTAAAAATAGTATCCTGAAACACTACACCAAACTCCAAAAACATTGTTGCTATTCCTATGTTTGTCAACACCCCTTTGAAAGAACTGCCTCTGAAGCAGAAACAAGCATGACATGATCCATTACCCTCCTGACTGCTTTCACAAATGTTATTTTCTTTTTGTGCTAAGTCAGTGTTCTGCTGGTTTAGGGAGCTGAACTTGTTCGCTGAGGGATCAGATAAGCATCAGAACAAGCATAAGGAAGATGGTTGGGAGCACACGGCTGGGGAGCCATGAGTGAAGAACCATTGTTTCGGCAGCAGAATACTTCTAAATCAGTTCAATTGTCTTGTCTAACTCCTGCCTCCATTTTAGTAATTTGTAGAAACTACATTCAGAAAAATATTAGCAATCTAAAAGGTTTTACTACATACCCCTCTGAAGTAAGTATGACCAATATGAACATGACATTTTGCTTATAACTTTGAGGAATCATAGTATTGAATTTCTCTTGTACCACAGAGCTGTATGATTCCTCTTTAAAAAAGCAGTATGTTTGTTAGAACAATAAAATTTTATTTTAAAATACAGTGAATGCTCTTCCCACATAGCATTTAAAAGTGTAGGCTTGTTGGCAACAACCTCGTGTTTTGGAATTAGTGAGGCACAGAGTGGGATGTAAGAGCACGTTTTCACAACCAGTGACAACCCTATTTTCTACAGGGCTTTTTCATTTAGAGTACAGATGTGACTGATTCTGCAAAATGCCTTACTCTTCCAAGTTATGTTTCCTGTAGTTTAGTTTTAAATTCNCTCTACATTCTTTTGAAGGACTGGCTTTGGTAAAACTTAACAATAAGATTTTCTCGTATCTAGAAACTTACAGCAGGAGTTTCAACTAGCAGGGGCTAGAAGTAAAATACATGTATTTTATCATAAGAAAGATTCAATAAGTAACACAGTTATAAAATTTAGAAGGTATGTGTAAAGAAAGAACTCAGAATAACTGTAGCAGATTGGTTACTTTCATCTCTCCTTCAGCATTACCCTAAATATTTAAGTCATGCTTTAGTGTTGTCACAGAAAACATGCAGCATTAGCATGAGTAAAAATGTTAGTTCATGAAAATATTTTCATATGAAAAATACTTACATCACACGATTACTAACACACATATTCAATGTTACAAAGTTTCCTTTGATAGTTGTACCACTCAATGAAACAACTTACATTCAACATTCTCTGGGAATTTTCTATGAATGACTTTGTATTTCTCTAGAGCTTTCTGGTAGTTACCTGCAAACAAAACAAACACCTCCTATCCACATATCCAAACATAAAAAAGAATACCTGATGAGAAATCGATACAGTTTAACATCACTTCATCTTTTTAGTTTGAGTACACAATTTAATATCATAAGACCAAATTTGATAAAACCAAACTTAAGATTCTTTTAATTACTGATAATAAAAATTAACAGCATCTGAAAACAGTCCAAATTACTCTGTAAATAACAGAATTAATTAAAAGGAGCTTCCTGATTATTGCCCTTTTTTTGACCTGCCTCTAGGACCCCATTTTTCTATTACGCATCTACTAGAAAAGCTGTATCAAGCCTACCAAGGCTTATCTGAGGCTGCAAATGTATGGATTGGTCAAATAGAAATGTCTAACAGCTAAGCTCTGCCTACCCTTCTTTCCATCAGAATACTAATTGGGGGTGTTTCCTTTGCCCAGATCTGGTAGCAAAGTAATTATTCTTTAAGACTTTTGCCTTCAATTTTGGCTCAGCTTGATTATCATGGAACGGACTGATAGACCCTGTGAATCTAAAAGCTCATATCCGCAAAATATCTGACAAAATTTTGTTGAGATATCACTACTTTTATTTTCCTAGTGTGAGGTAGAGATCAAACCGACCTGCTATGTGTTAACACGATAAGCTGGGAATTTTGCCAATGAATCATAAATGATCTAAAAAGCAGTCAAAGCCATTGTGTTTCCTTCCTGGGAAAGCAGTTAATCTGTCTAGTTTCAGGTGGTGCTGACTATTCTTAATTCACTAACCTTCCTAGGTCCTGTTCCTTTTCTCAGTGTAGTATTAAATAACTGAGTGAGAAAATGGATTTATTTGTTATGGAAGTCTGTTCTGCAAAGTTCTAAAGAAGCATAAAGGAGAGTGGCAAAATGGGACAGCAAGAAAGAATAGTATCATTTACATCATCAAATGCCTTGAATGCATTTTAGGTGATGAAAAAACCCAGAAGGATTAGTCTTTTTCCATTTTGCTTATTGTCGTATTATATTCCCAATAAGAAAATACAGCATATTAAGACTATCTTTTGTTTGTGCAATGCAAATATTATTTTAATATCAAAAAATTATACCTGCTGTTGAAAATGAATGGGAATTAAGCAACTTTAAAATCTAATTACTTATGTTAGATCAGATGGTAGTATAATTACATTAAAAAAAACTTTATCAAATCATTTAGGCTGTATTATCCTCTTTATTTTACTTATTTAACAGCAACAGGAGTGTTTCATGCGTAAGTCAGTGCAGGCACACTTCCTGGACTTAAAAGAAAAGTCATGTTTTATTTCATATACACAGAAAGCTCGTAACAAAATATGTAACTGAATTTTCAAACAAACTTGAGGAGCGGTATTCACATCAGGTAGAAAAGATCAGAAGAAAAACCAGCAAAACATCAACAAAAGAAATTATACAATCATAGAATGGTTTGGGCTGGAAGAGACCTTTAAAGATCATCTAGTTTAACACCCCTGCCATGGGCAGGGACATCTCTTACTGGATCAAGTTGTTCAAAGCCCCGTCCAACCTGACCTTGAATGCTTCCAATGATGGGGCATCCACAGCTTCTCTGGGCAACCTGTTCCAGTGTCCCACCACTCTCATGATAAACATTTATTTTTCCTTATGTCCAATCTAAGTTTACCCTCTCAAAAAAAAAAAAAAAAAGGCTCTCTCCATCTTTCTTACAAGCCCCCTTTAGATACTCTTCAGGCTTCTCTTCTCCAGGCTGAACAACCCCAACTAATTACAAAAGATGTTACAAGCCTCCAACCAATTACAAAAAAGTTACAGAACTTACCGCTTCTCCTGTAGCAACTGGCAACCATCAGCTGCCACTTCACTTGTGTCGGCCTGCATATAAATAAAATAAAATTATGCACACTGCCAAACGATGAATAAGCAAAATAATCTGCATAGCATTGGTAAAGACCTACTGTTAAACTACGCTTAAAATTTTTTCACCTAGCATATTGCCTTCCTAGGAAGAATTTAGCCTGTTCAGTTCACAGAGTTTACCCCTGCGTCATGCTCCTGTGTTCAGGCCTCCATGTCACTCATTTGTAGTCCTATATTATAGTCTTTCTCCTGCTCATGATTCTGTGCACCAGACACAATTAGTAAACCTGACATGCAAACCACTAATCTTTGTCTGAGGTACAGAACCATGCAACTGAAGAGGAAAAAAATGCTAAAGTGTATTCTAAGGAAGTCCCACCAGTACGGTCCCACGCACACCCAAGGGATCCCTGCCAGGAAGCACACTTCCCACTTACAGCTTCAAACTCTGGCTTCTCTGTGTCATCTCCTTGATGCCCTAGCTGCTACCCATCCTTCTCTTTGTAGCCCATAATGGTGATAGATAAGGTCAGAGCAAATATTCGAGATGTTTGGGCATGTACAACAAAACTGTTATACTCTTTCCTCATTCTTACCAAGATAACGTGAAAATTAGGAAATTTTCATGTCACCAGTGTAAGGATGCTCTATAAGCCAAAGCACTTTTCACGTGCGGCTTACAATTCAACAGTAGCATATCCCAAAGGCACCCAAAGGTACGCTCACATTTTCAGAACAGTTTTGTACTTATTCTCTTCAGTTTTTCCCTCCAGTCACAGCACAGGCCATTTCTAACTCTGAATAATCTGTTTGCCTGGTAGTTGCCAAAGCAAGCTTATGAAAGACAGCTGCTTCACCTTTTTTAGTTTCAGATGAATATGTCTCCTGCAAATAAAGGCAGCCAAGCAGACACCATAATAAAGTTTATTGTGCAGTTCAGTATGAAAATTCTAGAGAATAAATTGTAAGCAGCCAGCATTAGCTGCACAACTCCTTTTATTAATGATAGATATGTGCATACTAGTAAAATGGAAAATAATGAAAAACTTTCTTAATTGTCTAACATGTTATCTTAGAATGCAGTTTAAAATGTAATTATTGTGACTAAAACACTGAACAATGGTAAACTAAAAATGCTGGTCACAGTTAAAATAAAATTATAATTTTAAAATGTAACTTTATTTACAATCAGTAGCAATTTATATCCTAGTCAGCTAGCATATCTAGACTCTATTTTTAATACCAAATAAACACCAAAACATCTATGTTCTGTTATCTACTGTTAACAATCTCATCCCACAGAGAAAAAATCTCCTTGTATTACAGATAGATTACAGTTACAATAATGAAGAACTTCATATGGTAATTATTCATAAGTACTTTACAGTCCACACACTTCACGTTTTATGCACAGACTGAGTGCAGCATGAAGCATAAAATACCTAGATTTTTGCCAAAACAATATTATGAAATAATTCTTTTTAGTTTCAGCTGTTTCTTTCTAAAGTTTCTAAGAAGGCTGTGAACACCAGCATATGCGACCTCATAGCTGGACTAAAATACAATTTTTTAAGATGGCCAGTATTTATACTGAAAAGAATACTGGCAAACCCATGAACTGTGATTTCTGTGAACTGTCTCCTGTGCATTTTCATCTAATCTACATCTCTATTTTCTTTACAATTATTCCACAATTTGGGTGAAGTCTATGTTTTTCTATTTTTGTTTCAATTTTTAATCCTTTTTTAAACCTCGGATCTTCTCTTCTATATTGTCTACTCTAACTCAAGCCCTTTCAAAACCAGAATTAGTATCTTTTACTGAACGTCTAACAACCTATTCACAGTATAATCTTTCCTTGAATAACATTGTACAAATTTTTGTTCATATGCTTTCTTGTTCATGCATATCATTCAGATTCACAAAACAAAAAGAATGTAAAATTTTAGATCTTCGTAAGACAAGCAATAACGGAGTTTTGCTTAGCATGATTTTTGATAGGTTTCCCAAAACACAAAATAGAGAAATTCACACTTCTTGGAGTGAATTTTAGTTGCATGAATTTTAGTTGGTCTATTAACACAAAATTTTTCATGAACATATTTGTTTACACACAAAAAGACCAACACATGTCTTCTTAGAATTCTGTTTGAACTCTAGATTACAGATTTAATTAAATTTGAACAAATTCTTGTTTCTTAACCATTTGTTTGGTAAGCTCCCCTTCTGATCTAAAATAAAATATATGGCCTATATACTTTCTTAAGTGCATCATATTCTGCTAAAGGTTAACTTCAGCAATTAAGTTGCTAAACTATATTCCCCATGAATATAGTATTTCAAATATCTCTATCAGGATCATTTTGATCTATCAACGTATTTTCACTGACCATTGGTAATTCTGCACTGCACATTTTTGCTTACTTCTGTACCTTATTTGTAATAGCCTTTTTGTGGGAGTAGAAGTTATGTCAGAAGTGTAAATGCAGCAAGAACTGCTAAAAGATGCATTTATCTAAACCATCAAATCCACACCACATGATAAAATAGTAGAAAGGAAATATTTCACATGAAGCCATAGAGAAGGAGGTCTTGGTGGCTTAGGAGAGCTGTTCCCTACCTCATAGCTGTGCTTAATGGCAGAGGATAAAGAAAAGAGATTCTAATACCTAACACTATCTTGGGCCCAATGGAGGATCTTACCTAACATTGAAATTGCACAGTAAGAGCAAAAACACACTGTAAACAAACAGAAAGTTGAAAAAATGAAATAATAGCCCAAATATTCTTAGCTCTGTTATTTGCTAATAGTATTACAGTTATCCAGCTAATTTATGTCTAGTTATACTTATGGATGTCTAATCACAAAACATTTGAGTAGGCACAAAATAATAATTACTTACAGGATAAGCGCTGCTCTTTCAAAGTACTCAATAGCTTTTTCACAAAACTGAGTGTCAATGTAATAGGCTCCAAGCCATTCAATGACCTCAATGTTTGAAGGGAAATACCGGTATGACTGACAAAATAGGAAAGGTGAAAGAAACACAATTTTAGTGATAAACAACATCTGTATGTTACTTCTGGAATATCTTACTCAAGTGTTTAATTCTCCAGATGCCAAAAACATGTAATATATGAATGGAAGTAGTGTGCTATACTAAGCAATCCTGAAAAAAAATAAAAAAAAAACATGCCAAGTTTTCTAATTACAGAATGGTTTTTAGAAGTTACCTGGATGAGTCTGTCACATTTTCCATCTAGCCCTATTAGAAGTATTATTTTAAATACCTTGCAACAGCAAAAATTTTTACTTAGATCATGTCTACATGTGAGTATGTTACCTAAAACATTAAACAACACTAACTAATACTAACTGTACAATTCCACACTCAAATCAGTCTGCTGGAAAACTCACCTAAAAGCATTCTGTTTTCTGTGAAAGACATATGTACATAAATAATATGTTTGGCTTTTTAGAAATTCCCACTGAAATAGGCAGCAAAATTATCATTAAGCACAACTCCACTTGTATTCAGATAGCAACACAGCCTTTGGTCATCCTCGCTTTACACAGATAAAAAAACCTCTCAGATTGCAGCAAAGCAACTTCCTGTCTTATTCCTGTTTCTAAAACAGAAGACTTTGTCTGAACCACCGACAGTACTATAGCTGGTTTGAAATGAGAGAGGATGCCTGTCGTTACGCAACTGCATATACATAACATATAACTGTACCATTAAAATATATAAACTTACATAAACACAAACACACATATATATATATCTCCATATGCATTCTACAGATATGGCTTCCAATCAACGCAGTCATGTTACACACCTTTAAAATGACATTTATTATACCCATTTTTTTTATTTCATTTCAAGACTATATTTTAAATTAAAATTGTTAGGGGTCAATGTAAACAATGACCATATGAAAAATGAAAGTCTGAGGTCAAATACCATGTGGAAACACAGGCTACATGTTTCCTTAGGATCTGACTACAAAAATTAAATTTTGTCAACTCTTTCCCCAAACAATCTCTTTTTTTAAATGACTTTTTTAGAAGTTGAAATGAATCAATTATTAAATTGCTATAGGAATCTATGACAAAATTTTCTTTAATTATGACAAAATGCATTGGAAAAGCAATAAAGAGCAAGTACCTCATAGTAATAATGAAAAGCTTGGGATTTATCACCTTCATTATCATATAATTTCCCTAGCTTTGAAAGTACATGTGGATCAGTTGGTACTACACTGATCAACTGCAGGAGCCACTCTATGGCTTGATTGTGATCCTCCATGATCTCATATCTGAGTTTCCTTCAGTCAAGGACTGATGCTGATGATACTTTGATTTACTCAGAATTCCTACTACTTTACATATCATAATCCATATGCTGGACAGATACACCAGTCACTGTAGTGTGGAGATACACTGGGATTTTCTACACGTTGTTTTCATACTTTCATTTCTGTCGAAGTATTTTTGTTACACTGAAGAAAGACAAATATTCAGAGGCTTTGGCTGCTCTTTCACCTTAAAAACACTTTGGGCTCAACAGAACTTCGGGCTTGGTTCTCCTCTCTCTCTGTAATTTTACTTGGACTTCCTCATTCATAAGAATGAAGTGTGAGAACCAGGCAATCTATTTGTAGCCTTTAGAACTTGGTTAGTTTTTTCTAATACAACATTTTGTCCTGAAGTGAGTGATTAGGTAAAACTGCTATCCTCAAGAACAGACTTTTGCCTGCAGTGAGATTTTAGGCTGTATGCCTATGAAGCACAGTACAGACACAATACAATTCTGGTCCAGAGAACAGAGGTGGCTTTAGCTGTAATTAGGCCTGCACAATGGCTCAGACCTCTGCAGTAACGTGAGCTGGAGCTACTGCCCAGCATGTTTTTTCAGTTTCTGCTGCACCCTACCCTTAATGAAAAAAAGCTTGTGAGTGTTGGTGGAAAGCAGTTTTGCATAGCAGTGCAGCAGAGAAATTCTCCCCCAGATGGGAACTGGGAGTTGTAGGCCATTTATACTGTTGTAAAGGGGCTAATGCAAGGAATAGAGATCACAGCCCTTTTGTATTTTTGGAGGTTACTTATTTTACTGACTAAAATATATTTTTATTACCTTCACTATTCTTAAAAGTGTAGTACAGCAACTGGAATCTGTTCTGTCTTGAGGAGAATTTTACTACAGTTTGCACATCCTCAGAAGCATTGTTAAAGAAACGCATAGCATAGAATATCAGTGGTGATGTGCAAAACCAACCCCTCCTCTCCTCAGCCTTTCAATCTGTTGAGCTTTTGCAGTGCTAGGAGACAATTATTTTCTTACACATACACTAATCTGAAAACAGCTTTCAGAACAGAACTTCACTTTCATTAACTGTGTTATTTTTTCCTTAAAGGTTTTACTCAATTGTGCTAACAACTGCCACATTATTTTCATAATAACATCAGCAGCATTTTAAATACTCCAGGACACACTTTAATACTGAGTGTAAACGTATTCTCTGCAATGTTAACAGTCTTAATATATTTCTTCACTTGCTTCACTGGAAACCTCCAAGAAGGTTGTGAGTTCTGTTCTCATTTTTACAGAGGTCAGAGAATGAATATATGCATGATCACCCTAATTATAATGGACACTACAGTAAATTTTTAAGTCATCGTGTCATGACTGAAACACATATTTCAGATGAAATGAGTTTACGAAAACCACTGTCCCTTATCCTAATCCACGAAAAGATACATGCTTGCTATCTGATGAAGGACTTGGGCACTATTTCGAAGGATTGCATGGAGTTTCAGAAAACAATCCAAAGCTTCATCTATTCTGTTTAACTTCTTGTATGCTAAACCTAAAAAACAAAAGTTACAGTATTAATGGAATGAGAAAAAGATTACTTCAGCATATTAACTGAGAGAATAACCAAGAAAAATGAAATACAAACACAGTGCTCAGAGGCAGCATAACTGCCTTGACATTGATGGACTCTATTCCTGAGAGCCATGCTTATAATTCTTATCAGCTAGTATTGACTTACCAAACTGATAAACGCAAGGAACAAAAACCTAATCAAAGACCATGAACATATGTAGTCTCACTTTTTGAACAAGATAAATGAGGGAAAGGGAGGGCTTTTAGAGGGGAATGACTCTGATGGTTTAGTAATGCTAAAACTGGTATATTTTTAGTAAACAGTAGAAATTTTTATCTTCAAAGTGACTTAATCATCTGCAATTACTAGTTGATGTTGTTAACATTGGTATTTTTTTGCAGAACAGATAGGAAGCACAAATTAATACCTTGCTATAACATATATTACTGAAAAAAGTAATAATCATTAGTATACATTTCTATATAAGAAAACTTTGAAAGCCAGGTTCTCAGAAACACTAGTGTTACCTTCAGACAAAAGCTAAATCATAACAGCACCTTTGGCTTACCAAGATTATAAAGTGCTTCAGTGCATGAGGAATCATTCCGGAGAGCTTCCTTATAAAACTCAGCTGCTTTTTCATAGTCTCCGTTTGCAAAAACAGTATTTCCTTTGTTAGTTAGAGCTGCTGGATTGTACCTATCAGAATTTACAGCTAAGTCTGCATAGTTAGTTGCTTGTGCCAATTCATTCTCCTACATGAACAAAACAAACATTGTATTAGTCATTTGTCAGTCAATTTTTCTTGCAGCTGTGGCTTCTTACAGTTGATACAGTGGAATTTCAAAAGACTGAGGATGAAAAAAATAATGCATTCTTCAGTCCTAAAATATTCCTTAAGTATTTGCATAAGGCAGATCATCTCTTTCAAGCTTCAGAGAACTTAACACTTGAGACATTGTTTTGCCATTCTGTCCCATTCAGTCTGGAAGTTTTCTTTGTTGCCACAAAGCAGTATTTCTTTAAAAAAAAAAAAACAAAAATAAATCCCCATACCATACAAACTTCATGCACAAACACACCTGCCTAAGCTACATACTTCACATGTTCCTGAAGTTCAGCCAGGGTCTTCAGGACCTGAGTTTTATATGCAGCTGCTGAGCTTCTGCACAAATCCCACTGCAAGCATGGGCTCAATCTCACTCTTCCTCCCAGCAACAGGACACAAAAGACATGCTCCAAACTTCAACTACAGACAAGAATGGGTGTTCCAGAATAACACCTCTAACATGCAGTTTCTTTTTGTTTACAGAGATTATTTAGACAGACACAAAAATTGCTACAGAGATACAGAAGTTGCTACATGAACTGCAGTTCTTAACTGGTTTTGTTGAAGCAAGCACTTACCAAATAATAAAGGAACGAAAGGTTTGTTGCAGCTGCACTCTTTACTCTGCTATCCTTTTTTTCAAACATTTTTAAAGTCTCCAGTGCCTAGAAGTAATTTGGAAACAACTTACTTCCCACTGAAGCAAGCTTATACCAAAATTCTTTCAGAAAGCATTGATAAATTTCACAGTAACAAACACCTAAAATTATTGACCCATATACTCACATACATGATAATTACTAGAACTTGTAGCACACCCTTGTAAGCATGTACACACAAAGTGTATCTATATTATACACAATATTATTCGCGTTCACAAAATGTCAATAGTATTGGCTATTTATTACTTCTTCAAAATTTAGATTAGATATGGCTACCTTGAAGTACACAGCTATCTGGCAATTCTATACATACAAAACACAAGTTTACATCATTTGCTTTCATCTAGTCAAATAATATTCTCATATCTATTTTTCCAGTTCTTCAAGTGAACACAAAAGGACTGACATTAAAACTCTTATTAAAAAGCTAAAAGAGTATACAACATATTAAAAAAATATGCAAGACAGTGTAGGATTGGATTTCAACTTGCAGTTGTTTTGTGTAATAAGACGCCGCCGCCTGTCCAAGTTTAAGAAGTACTCAAATGTGAAGACTGAGGCTAGATGATTTTTTTAAAATCTTTTATATAAAAACTAAGTTTCATAAACTTCAAAATAAAGAAGTTTATGGACAAAAAGTAAACAAGTTTACAGCTAATAAACTATCAAAGAAACTTTGAAATAAAAGGCAGTGTTTTTTTCCATTGACTATGTGATAACATTTGTAACTGCAGACTAAATTATTAAGAAAATCTGGCTTCTTTACACTAAATATTTATATTAACTACACAAACTGTTAGAATATCACAGTGAGCCCAGTTCTGTCATCTATTACAACACAGATGTGGCAACCTCAATTTAGCCATCAACATTAGCAATTCAAAAGTTTCCTTCTTCGTTTACATGAAACCTATAAGCTGCTGTTTACATATCAAAGTGAATGCATGATACTGTATGTGGAACGTCAAAACAAACATAAAGGAAACAAGTTTTAAGTGACTGTCATACAGACTGTTTTTACAGTTACTTTACACAAAAAACATGGCTGTACTAATGACATGTAAATGACAAAATATATACAGCTAGATGTAGTTCATTGATTCAGTCAACTACATTCCAACCAAGAACTATGAACTACTAAAGATCATAATATTCTCCTAACAATAGAAAATCTCTAAAAAAATACACCAATTTCAATAAGGAAAAGCATTTAAAAAGTTAGGATTTAGATTTTGTGGTCTCTCAGATATAAGACTTCAGCTATGATTATGTTAAACTTTTATATAAATTTGTGACTTTCTCCAAAAAGGGAATGGTCCCAAATATTTACAGATGTAACACTACTATATCCAAGTGTCATAGTTTTAGCTTGGATAGAGTTAATTTCCTTCACCGTAGCTGGTATATAGTGCTGCGTTTTGGATTTAGGATGACAATAATGTTGATAACACACTAATGTTTTCGTTGTTGCTGGGTAGTGGTTACACTAGTCAAGGACTTTTCCAGCCTCCCATGCTCTGCCAGGTGCACAAGAACCCGGGAGGGGAGGGGATACAACCAAGAGAGATGATCTGAATTGGCCAAAAGCATATTCCATTCCATATGACGTCATCCCCAGTATATTAACTGGGGGGAGTTGGCCAGGGGAGGCAGCAATCATGGCTCAGGGACTGGCGGTGTTGGTCAGTGGGTGGTGAGCGGTTGTAGCACTTGTGGGTTTGTTTTTTTTTTTCCCCTCTTGCCCCAGATTTCATTTCTCTCTCTCGATATATTCCTTTTTATTATTATCATAATCATTATTATTATGATCATTACCATTATTACTATTTTAACTATTAAACTGTTCTTATCTCAACCCACGAGTTTTCTTGCTTTTGCTCTTCTGATTCTCTCCCCCATCCCAGCGGGGTGGGGGGAGTGAGCAAGCGGCTGTGTGGTGCTTAGTTGCTGACTGGGGCTAAACCACGACGCTGAGGTACTTTACTCCTAAGCAAAGACTTTCTTCTTTTACTCAAAGCTGTGCATTTCTTACAGTGGAATTCATTTTTAGTGAACTTAGAGCTATACAGTTCAGTCACTGTCTGAAGACATTTCCCACTGTAGCTGATTTGTTTACTTTTGCTTTTACTGCTAAATGGCACCTTTGACAATAAAAATTAGAGTGGAAGTAATCTCTTTTTCATGTATAATGAAAAGTTCATATGACTCTGAACTCTGTTAACTTACTGGTAAATTGTGTTGCAGGTCTCTTGAACCATTTCAGCACTTATGAGCCCTAGCATGAAAATCCATAGCAATACTCCTTTTGTCCTTGCAAAGTGGAAATGCTCTCACTGTATCATCAGCTAAATTTATACATTTCTAAATAAGTTCTAACTTTTTAATCCCAACAATAACAATCACTCAGATTCTACAATCGCAACACAGATTGTCCAAATTATTCTTCGTGACATGTCTCCAATGTACCTAAACTATTTGCTTACAGAAGTTAAACTTCAAAGCAGCTTGCCTGACCCAAGCAGGGTCTGCCCAAGATGTTAAGGAGTTGCATGGCTAACCTGCAGAATTTTGTTTTTAAATTAATTATCAAAGTTTTCTTTGAAATTAAGAAAACATTCAAAATATCTAATACACAAACCCCTAAGAACATACAATCTAGACATATTTTGGTAATTTCCACTGGATTTTTTTTTTTTTGCTAGGACTGTTTTAAGATAACATATGATGAGGACATAGTTAAGCCCAGTATAGTTACAGCACAAATCTATTTCAGTTCTTCTTTTTTGAAGCGTAATAAAACTTTCAGCCTTGAAACTGAGTATTTCAGAAAGTTTCCATTCTTGTTCTTCAGCCAAAGGTGTGTTGAGCAGGTGGTGAGTTTGTAAGTATATGAACAAAAGGCAGACAGGATGAATATAAGTGGCAGCTGCAGTTTTATTAGAAAAAAAAAAAAAAAAAAAAAAAGACTCTCTGCAATCACCATGCTACAGTCTCACCCTACTATTAAGTAGTTCCAGTGCAGGTTAAAGGTCTTCTATCACATAATCAAAATAAAAAGAGCATCTTCTCCACTTACTGTGAACTTCCAACACCCTCCCTCTCTCTCCATTGGAATACTCCACAGAAACATCACCAACAATCTCTGTATCTCATTTTACCTCTGAGAATTTTTTTTTAACCTATACTGGGTACTGACTAGAAATCACAAAAAATTATCATCAAAATAGTAAATTCTTGAGATCATATGACTGTGTACCTACCTGTAACACTCTCACTCTCCAAAAGCTATCATCAATAAAGCTACTAGATTTGCCCAGAATTTTCCAAACTTTCAAACTGCTTCCTAATCTCAGAAAAGCTATCAAGTCTGACATGTGGTATAATAAAGAATAACTCTCTTGCTGTATCTACAGGGAAAGAGAAGAGGACAGGACAGACAGGAGGAGCAAGAGCTGCTCAGGAAACCAGAAGAGCTTAAAAATGAGAAGGAAGAGTGGGCTAGAGTTAAGCATGTGGCCCTGTGTGCATCCCTCCAAGTTATGGGAAGGTGAAGTACCTTAGAAGACAACAGAGGTATTCAGCTTCAGCTGTAATTTTGCTCTACATGATCTCTCATACATCTTGCCTCTCACGCAAACCCGGGGGTTGCTATATTCCTTGTTTTTATTCAGCATTTCTATCACCAAATGTACTGAACAGGGCATGTTAGAAGGAAATTGAGCAAATCTTGTCAGATATCTAAGTTTCTTTTTGTTCAGATGAAGCTGTTTTCCAACTGCTCACATTGCAAACCAAGCCTTTTTTCACAGGCAAAGAAAAGATCACATTACAATTTTGACAAAATTGTCCCACAGCCTACAAAAATTTGATTAAGAACAAAACCAAAACCAATGCATTTGTCTTAAAATAAAATATTATAAGAAAGCTGCACATTCACTTAGATTAATACCAAAAACTTAA